>VWYH01002443.1:19888-84979 GCA_013399365.1 Pampusana beccarii | reverse complement strand
AGGGGAGGGGAGGGGAGGGGAGGGGAGAGGAGGGGAGAGGAGGGGAGGGGAAAGCCTTGAGCGTCCAGGAGTCTGGACGAAGGAATATTTCTCTTCTTTTGAACACCAAAGTATGCCTTGGGTTTGCATCATTACACTCCTGTCCTGCAATAAACTCCACAGGGAAGCGAGTCATCCACTCCTTTTCCAAACTGTTTTTCCTTTTTCTTTCCCCTCTCTCCTGTGCATGCTCTTGAAAGTTTCACATAAGTAGGGTAGCATAAGATTTTAAATGATAATGATGGCCAGAAATCTCTTGTGAGATGAATCCCTGAGCAGAAAATCCAATTAATTCACAGGAGACTTGACCCACCTGACATCAGCAATTCTTTTTTATTTCAGAGCAGATTGGAGAAAAAGAATAAATCTCAAAAACAGGTTGGTTTCTTTTTCTCTTTCTTTTTTTTTCTTTTTTTCTTTCTTTTTTTCTCTTAGAAACGTTTTCTGAGCATTTTTATGACAACAGAAGAAAAAATATTCCTAGTTTAAACTGTATTTAAATTATCTTTTGTTGTCGTTATTCTAGATTAACTTAATTTTTCAGTGCATAATGAATAACATTTCAGTGATTAAAAGGAATAATGAAATTATTTTCTGAAAGTACAAATTACCATGTTTGTTAAAAGATATGCTGATTCCCAATAGCTGCGAAAATAACATTGTTTAGATGTTTATGTATTGTAATTTTGGTTGTGTCAAGATAAAGGAAAAGCTTATGATTTGATTTGGCTTAGATGATGTGTATCTTTTTATAAAAGGTCTCACCTATTTTTCAGTGGTGTTCATCTGTAAAAATAGGATAAATCCTTGGTTTGATGGGCTATTTAAGTTTGAGCAAGTTAAAAAAGCAAAGTTGATAAACCATGAGAGAAATTTATTTCATGTTTTACAAGCAGTCGGGTAACAGTGTCTAAATGCAGTATTGCCACGCCCAGTGCACGGGAACTGGTATGCTGATCAGTGTACACGTGTAGTACTGGCTTCATTTGTAAATGCCATGTCACAATCTGAAAAAAACAATGTATCCAACATGAATCATCTCCATACGGATCTGTGCAAAATGGGCAGATGCCAATGGCAAACTTTTAACAGGCCTTTCAAATTACCTGGCAGTTGTATAAAGGGCCAGGAGGAGCTAAGAAAAATCCTGTATTTAAATATTGTTAAACTTATCAATTAACAGATAATTAGATCAAAACCATTACATAATAATAAAAGCACTCCCTCCTCCAAAACAACATCTAATAAGAGTAGATCTTTGAACAGCACGAGGATGTCATGTCCTCTTGAAAAATAAGATTTCCAAGGCAAGAGAGTCCAGAAAGTTTAAGACTTGACTTATTTAAAAGTATAACTCCCTCCAAAATTCCTTTGGAAAGCCATTCTGCAAATAATATTTTATAGGAGGTATGAAATGACCTTAACCCACACATGCCCAAACCGGCTTATTTAAACACTTGGATGGTGTGCCACGGTCAAGAAAATGGATTTCAGATGACCATGCTAGACCACGCTATCTGAGTGTCACTGCATCTGGATCCTTTGCCTCACACAGGTCCAGGTGAAAAATGATGCCAAAAAGAAGAGAGAGTCTGAAGAAAGGTTCATTGGAAGAGTTGTGTTATACTTCTGTACCCAAGGGTATCTGAATCTTTTTTTAGACCAACACATGGAATGTTTTATTATTTTTTAATATTTTATTCTTCTCCTTTGTCATTTTTATGTAATAATCAATCTAATATCAATTGCATTTATAATTTGTAGTATAAAATTGTCTCAAAATACCTTGTTAACTCATTGTTTCTATGTGTCTCTAGTATGTAATTACATGCATTTTCAGTGCCCCTGACAGAAAGGGATCCCCATCACACTCTACACCCCTGGATTTTTTATCCTTGTGCTGTTCGTAGGTTTTTCCTTACTCTTTGATCTTCCTGCTCTGAATTGCCTATGTTGGCAATTATTTGCACAAAAATATTTACTTCTATTATGACAATGACAGAGTGAAATATCTGTAATATCTCTGTCTTTTTTTCCTAGTTGTATATTTCCTAACTTTATGAGTATTGTTATTGAAAAAAATGTAATTAGGGAAAAATGGCACAATAAAAAAACGTAGACTGAAGAAGAGTTAAGTTTTTAAATCTTTTTTTAATACATCAAGTTTTCTGAAAGCCTGATAGTGATTTATGGTGAACACATTTAAGACAAGATAAATTACTTGTAATTCAAGTCCTTTGTGTTATCACAGTATGAAATACACTATCATAGATTAGTTTTCCTTGCTTTCTTTTTGTTCTTTGTTTCCTGTTAGAGGATGGTGCATGTGGATGTACATTATGAAAGAGAAAGAACAACCAGTATCTGAGTAAAATTCAACACCAAACATAACAAGGCATTACTAAGCTCTTTAAAAAATGTTTCAAAATATTTGTAATCAATACAAAGTGGAGAGGCATGATTCCCACTCCTCTTGCTGACAGCTAGATTTTGCCTAAGGCTCTGTCAGACAGACTATGCTCACTCCTGTCTGATGGTGAAAGCTGACATTCTGTAAATACTTAGATATCTGGCCAGATGAGAATACTGAATACCACACATGTTAAAGGCACAGTCAGATGTGTTTTGCTGCCTGTCCCTGATCTGGATTAAATGTTGCTCCATCCAATCTTATGCTTTCTTTATGCTAGCATTGAGAAGAGCAACACAGCATTTAATGATGACAGAAAAAAGGAATGAGTAAGAGCAAAAAGGAAAATAAGTAATATTTTGCTAGAGGTTAATGGACTTAAATAAAATCTGGAAATGATTATTTAAAACTGCACACTGTGTTACAAAAAAATCATCAAAATGTTTTCTTGGAATTATTCAGAACCATAGCTGCAGTTGTTCTACTTAACACTAAGTGAAATATTAAATTATTCCTTTTTAAATTCAAGTAGCTAATTTCAAATGCTAACCTTCCTGTATTGAAGAGGGAGTAAGAGGGATATAGAGAATATATGAGTTACAATCAGATTCTTATGTATATATTTCTTCTACCCTTTATATGAAATTATTTATGAAGAATAGAGGGCAAAAGAAGAGACAACGCTGTACAATTTTTATCCTTTTTCAGAAATTAATAATTATTTTTTGACACTGCAAGTGTCCACATAAAGCAATGGACTTGCCTTCTTCACTCAACCAAGGTATGCAACAAGAAAATTACTGAAACACAAAAGATTTTTAACCAAGGCTTCTGAACTCATCTCTCCCATATAATTTCCATGAAGTAAATATCAACAGCAGTATTTCTGACCTCCTCTGTGCTATATGACTTACACTTCACCAAGCTCCAAATTCATCCTGTGAGAGTACTGAATCTACTTATTAGATTTGAAATCAGTCTACCTCTGTTTTGAAGTACAATGAGTGAAGAAAGACATCCTCGTCCAACTGCAGCTGTGCTGACTGAAGTGGAGAGGAGTTATGCCAGCTTACTCCCAGCTGATCTTTCCCACCTCCCTCGTGGAAGTAACCACCCCTTCCCTTCCCATCTGCTGGATGAGCTGTTCTTGTGAACAGCCTCTTCTCCATTTCCACCAAAATTAGCTGTCGGGTGTTTAGACACTTGTAATAGATCTTCTTTGAGCACCTTCATCTGAGCAGAGGCAGGGTAGGAAATGTAGAAAAGGCACTGAGCCCACAGGAGGGTGTCAGACATGCGGGGTGCCAGACAGCAACCCTTCAGCCCCCATGCTGCAGGTGGAGGGGAATATTTGTCTGCTGCAGGACTGTGACTGCAGTAGGATATCTTCCCAGGGTGTATGAGAAGCGGGAGAGGTAAGAGGTGATGCCGCGTACTCTTTCTCCATGACACACTTGGCTTAGGAATTCTGAAACCTGACCACAGACTCCTTACCTCACAGTGCCCTACATCATCCCCTTGCTGTGTATGTGCAATGCTTTCTGGATTGAGTAGGAAACTATATTTTTAGGATATGAGTATTCACTCAGTGATCAGATGAGTCCACTAATCTGATGGACTGCAAATTTGAAAACAATCTTTTTTGGTGTTTTGTTTTGTTTCGTTTTTTGGTTTTTGTTGTTTTGTTTGTTTGTTTGTTTTCTCCAGCGATTTCATGGAGCTGATCCTGCATCTTGAATCCTGCTTTGGAGAACACTCAGAGACCGAAAACATGTGACAGGGATGAAAGCATAGAAGTGCCCCGTTTAGTCACCAGCTGGTCTTCACCCTGCCTCTACTAACTGTATAACTACACTCCAGCTTAGTGTGGAAGAGTTATGATTAGCACACTCAATTTAATGTGGGAATAAATGTTTGAGAGCCCTGGTCTCTGAGTCAGTCCTGCAAAAGCAGTCACCGTTAAGATCTAAAAAAGTTTGCTGGAAGCTCTCTTGCCTGTAATAATAAAAAAGGTTTGAGTAGTACCAAACATAGAAACACAAATTTTAAGAGACCTACTATGTGAATGAATCAGAAGTGTGAAGTGAAACATCCTTAGACTTTAAACTGATATGTGATATGTCATTAAGGCAGAGAACTGTACTGTGAAAGGCAGAGGAAGTTTCCATGTCAAAGAACGGGCTCTAAACAGTAAGCAACAGCATCTGTTTGCTTATAATGGGAGTGATTATCCATACTTCAAGTGTCTGACTATATGTAAGATGAGTGACATTGAAAATAATTGTCATTTTCATCAAAACCAATGGTAATTCTTGTTCAGAAGCACCTTGCTCAACTGACCAGAAATACAAGTGTGCTCTCATAATACACTGACTGGTGGTACTGATTAGCTGTACCACAGGTCTTTCAGTAATCCAGCCAGCAGGTCTTATTATTAGTCAGCTTCTGATCACTCAGTTCTGAGTTTCACTAAATTATGCTGATAAATTTGTAGTGAAAAACTAGATTACTTGTCAGGTGACATATTTCCAGAACACCTTTTTACATATTGCAGTGTGTAAAAGCATCAGGGACACTGAAAGTTTGGGAGCAGAAGGAAAGATGTTCCTTTCAGGGATTTTTGTGACCTGAGTCCAGATCAGAATTTATTCATGTATCTAAAAATAAAAGTTTGCAGAAAGTCTGTTGTCAAAAGCAGAACAGTAAACTTTCATATGAATGGGACTTCTAGTTTCCAATACGTTCCCTCAATAATTCAAATAACTATGCAAGTCTTAATTTATTTATAGTGTATTACTGAAGGTTAAAAAACATTTACATCATGGGCATATTTTGGAGAAAAATACACTAGGACACCCTCAGTGTATCTTATTCCTTTACATTGCATGTAATCTGATTATTTTTATCTGTAAATCTAATATTAATATTTAAGCTTTACAGAAAGCAATTTATGACCTATCCTGCACCTGTTTTTTTCAGAAGATCTACAAAAACGATAGGTAACATTTTCTGTATTTGCTTGATTCATGTAATCTATACAAACTAGTTTTATACATATTAATGCAACTTAATTGTTTATACATTTGTACAATAGTTTATTGCTAACAAAATTGAAAACCTAATGTAACTTAATATTTTATAGGGAAAACAGATAAAAGACATGGATCCCTAATACTACTGTAGGAGAGAATTAAACTGTATCTTTGGTAGTTATGTTGTATTGAGTAGTTATAACAGACTTCTATCTTTTGTGTTTCTCTATGTCTCTCCGCTCCTCTGTTTGTTGCCAGAACTGAGCAGGAAGATGCAGTACTATCAGTCCAAGTCTGACCTACAAATCAATTCATATGGGTTACAGAGTAGACCAAGAGTGAGCACTTCAAATTAAGCACAAGGGGATCTTTTAGGTAATTTGTCACAGTCTGTCCAAACTATCTCCCTTCACTTTGTGCCCTGCCATTCAGCCCCGTTTTCAAGACAAATGTTTAAGATTGTGGATGTTAAGCTTCAGCATTGCCACCACTGTTCCACAGCTCATCACAGGTCACTCTATGAAATAGATTTACTTGCTTGGAATAATTCAGTATCTTGCCTTTTGGCAAAAACTCGAAATGAATAACAAAGCACAACACTTGCTGAAAATAATGGAGCTTACCACAGCTGGATGGAATAGGAAAAGTAATGATGAACAAAGTACTAAGTGAGCTTCTGGTTAAGACTAAATTGTGGTTAAAAGCAGCAACATCTATTTATTATCAGTCTGAACAGATTTCAGGCTTGCTTTCATTCATTTTGCCTTTAGCAGACTAAATAATATATTAGAGGATGGGGACCCACTCCAAGGAAAACCAAAAGGTCTGCTTCAGTGACATCCTTCAGGATCAAGGAGAGGAAGAGGAATCTGAAACACAGAAATCACTCTTTTAAGTAGAAATCACCCTTTTAAGTCTTCATAGATGAAGGAAATCTTATAGGCTACAAGGCAATTTTCTAAGTTAGCCTAGTTTAATCACCCAATCACAGGCATATACAGGGTTGTTTATAAAACTAAAGTAAATGGAAAGAGTCTAATAATAAACACTGAATTGATCAGCAACAGCAATAGTTAAATTTTAAAATTCATATATCATGTGAATTTAAGAAATAATCTTTAAGTTAACCCAGGTAGTATATCTGAGTCCAAGATGTGTAAGAAAATATGAGCATATATGGCAAAAAAAATACTACATGTTTTACTGGAGTATCTTGATATAAATAGATAAGAAAATGGATACCCAAAGTATTAGCATCTCATCTCTGCACTTCTTTCTATATAGCATCCCTTGCAAGTAGGTAAGCTCTGAGTTTTATTATAAATTAGGATATTTAGGATTTTGTATGATTCCAAGGGGTCAACATTATCTGATGTTAATTGAGCATCAGACTTATTTAAAAAAATAATTTAATATTGCAATAAAGGCTTGCACACACTTCAGAATAATTTAAATTGCTTCAAAATTTGGCAATACCTTGTGGTTTCGTGAAATCTACAGCAGTTATTGATATCAGGTACTTTTTTCTTGCACCATTATATCTGTGTACCCCTAGTTGCATAGCTGTGCTGTACATATCTGCGGTACATGAGAGGAAGTTGACAGAATGGCAGCTCCACCTGCACCACTTCCTATTCTGTCTACGCAATCTATTTGAAAAAATCCACTTTTTTTTTTTTTCAGAAGCCTGAAATACTAGCTTCATTGAAATTTATATTTTGCTACTGATTTCGATGAGTCAGAATTTCACCAACAGCAGCACACGTTCAAATACATTAAAATTATGTATTTACCTTAAATCCTTCATTAAAAGTAGGACAAAATAGAATAACTGAGATTCCTTTTGCAACCCTATGCCACTATGTATGTCAAAGACTTATTACAGCACTCTTAGGCAAATTCACTGGTACTGAACTCTGCCTATTATAATGATTTATAGATAAATAAATCATTCTTTCTTTGCACTAAATCACTTAGTCTTAAAATGTGTGGGAAAGTGTCTTTCTGCTGGTGATTACACTGGGGAAATTAAGTATACATTAAATGAGATTATCATAATGATTAATCTACTGACGAAGTAAATTCAGTGAATTGACTTAATCAATAAGTATTTGGAAATGCTGTGAACACCACGTACTTCAAATTAGATTTCTGAAACAAAACTTTACAATTTTTTTTTTCCAACGGACATGAAAATAAAAGAGTTGTTTTATTATAAACAAGGAATTTAAAAAGAAAATAATTTTCTTTTCCCAGATAATAAAGTAGGTGTCAGCATGAGATTGAGAACAAATCTGGAATTTGACTTCATTGTTTACAAAAAAATAACTGTATTAAAGATACATGAAAAATATATTATAGAAAAAATAACTAGTGTAAATGGGCAAATTTCATTGATTTCAGATAGAAACCATGTCAAAGTGCTGCTTCTAGATCTTCTGTGCCCCACTCCCCAGCAGTTCCCAAATTGTTAGGAAACCCATCTCAAATGCCATTTTCTATGTATACACATTCTCAAATGTTCATACAGTAATTTTGTTTTTATACTACCACATTGCATTTTAATGAAAGTTTACTTTTCAAATTATTTCATAATCTGAGTTGCAAAGCTTGCAGTGAAAGATGCTACATCAGCTCTTTGATGCGTGATACACTTCTTCGTAAATGCCACTGTCAGCTTTCAGGTGATACCTTCTTGAAGTTTAATGCCACTATCAAATTAAAAAAGATAGAAAGAAGATAAGCCTGGACAATTTTGAACCATTATGTGATCAGCAAGTTTGCATCAAACACAGAATAAAGGCTATAATAAAAACAAAGCTGTTACCTCCTTGGTAATGAAACCTTGCATTTGACCTTAGTTCCACCTGTCACAAAAAGCTGTGCATGGAATGTTAATAAAGGGAATATGATACTTATTTTTGTACTAATATCTCATCTGTACTCACAACTGGCCAATCTATAAATTAAGCAAGCAAACAAAACTTGATGCCTCTTTAATTTCCGTGTCACTGTTGCTACCACTAGTAGAGGAGAAGGTTGAGCTAGTGAATCCACTTTAATCTTTCCTCTGATTTTTATTGAGTCTTGGGATATTTCCGTTTCCTAAAGCCTCAGCTGTTCTTATCATAGTTGTCTCTGTTTACATTAAAATTGAAACAGAATTAAAGCCCTTCAAGTTTTGGACTTTATTCTTAGAGGAGACTTGAGGGTAAGACATGTAAAAGCTGGAAAACAAAGAGATAAATGGAAAGAACAGAACACTTTTTTTTCTTTTTAAAGTGTCCTACTATTAAAGTATAAAGTATACAAGAACTGAGAAAGAAAATGAGGAAAGCACAGTTTATATTTCCATTCATTTTAATTTGATAGTTCACAATGACCGACTATAAATAGGAATACATAGGCTTTTTCTATTTAAAGAGATAAGTGATGGATCCTCTATGAATTCTGCCTTGATAAAATGTTATCCAATCCCATGGTGTAAAGTTTGGTGCTTTAAACAGATCAATTTATTCACAGCAGGATATATCTTCTTCTTGGGAATATCTCAGGTCTGTCTGTTTTTTCCCATCTTTGATATACTCAGATCTTTTCCTTCTTTCTGCCTTCCTGTACTAGGTTGAATTTGAAAAACTGGTATGTAAGGAACTTCTTACCATGGTATGCAGGATGACCCACTGTTAAGTACATATTTCCTGACTGGTCAAAAGCTTAGTCTGGACATAGGTGTGCGTAGGATTGTGACCATACGGTGATGGATTTGAAAGTGACAGCAATTGCACAAGAGCTTCACTCAGCAGACCCCTCTCATGTGAGCAGGATTTAGCCATGAACAAACTGATCCATTTACCCCTGAAACTGGCATAATTCAGTATGTCCCAAAGGACAATATAAAGCTTTATTTGGTTTTAAAATTGCTTGCACAATAGGGGTAAGAGCTGAGGCTTTGCTGCTACAAATATATCACAAGTTCTGCTGGCCGATTTAACTCTTGAGGAAATAGAAACAGTACTGCTCAATGGCTTCTCCTGAATAATAGCTAAGCATTTGTAAGGTTATTTTTCTGCATTCATCCACCAAAATTTAAATTAGTGTTACTGATAAAAGTAGTAGTTGGAAATACATAACTCAGCAGGAAGCTTATTTTTTTAACATTTTCAAAAATATTTCAATTCATAAATCCATCCAATCCATCCTCTCTTCCTCTCACTCTCTCCATTCCTTTGTTCTCCATTCCAGGAACATAAATATAACCAGACTACTGACCAGTTGCCTTGGAGATAGCAATTGGATTGGAGTCTAAGTGTGCTACACATAAAATGTGCTGAAAGTATACTAAATAAGTATGCAGAACCAGAATGAAAGTCATCCACCTACTCTCTTCAGAGGATTAGTAAAATAAGGGAAAGTGGAGAGGGTAAAGGACAGCAATAGAAAGGTTGTTATGGCATAGACATGAATCTTGAAAAACTGAAATGCTGGAGATTGATGTCTACCCCACAGGTAGCAGTGGCTGGTGCAACTAATTAATGTGTTCATTAACTAAACTACAATTATATTTTAAATAGTAAACCCAAAATGTAACAAATTCTAACCTGTCTTGAACAAAAGAATGGTAAACCAGTTCCAACTCAGCAATATTCTTGGTTTGATCTATATGTCATTCTACAAATTTGCCTGGAAAATGCATTCAAATGTTGCCAGGCAAGATTTTTAAAAGAGGAAACCTTACTACCTCAATCTAAGTAATTCAATCTGGAAAAAAAAAATCTGTGTGAAATCCTATTTTCACTGTAGTTAGTATACTCACAAAGTTTGTACAGAAAATCATTTTTTTGGTGCATGTGATTGCATGGCCAGGTTTTATAAAAGATCAGACTACAAAGAGTAAAAGTCCAGCACCATATTTTACTTATGGATTTATAATTACTGGCAATTCTGGCTTTTTTTTTTTTTTTCCTGACTCTGTAGTTGTATCTAAAAACATCACTTTTATTTATGTAACAAAATTTAGCGTAACTAATACAAGACTGGGTTTAGTGGTTGTTTTATTTTCCTGGTTGGGTGTTTGGAGCAAAGAGAAGGCAGGGTCCAGGACACTCTGTCTTGTTCGTGACGCAGGAATATACTTTTTACAGCACCTTTGGTGAGAAAACATAATGTTTCTGTTTGAATCTCTACCAACAGAAAACAAACAAACAAACAAACAAATTGATTAAATATATAAGATACTAGGACATAGAGTTATTTCAATATGTGACTCCGGTAAAAATAAAATTTTATGGTTCTGGATATCCAGGCAAATATCTTTCTTCAATGATACAGAAATGGTCATTTTAATGGAATACAAACCTGGTGCTGAATACTCATCTAGTCATCCTCACCTCCTACCTTCTGTCATCCTCCTTTAATGGCACATTCAAGGAAAGGATTATGTAAAAGAAGTTTATTATAAGATAGGATAGAATGAGTCACCAAAGGATACTTAAAATCATCCTGTCCAAATAGATGATGATGTTGTCCTATTTAATTTGCTTGCTTATGAATTACATGCCTACTATGCAAAAAGAACAAGTATAATACAGTTCCAGCTTTATGTTGATGAGCCAGTATATATCTATTCCACACCCAAATGTGCAGGCAACATCAGATGCTCATTGTGCCTTAAAATATTATGGTCTTAAAAATGGTGGTTCTGAATCAACACTGCACTTTAACAAATCTTAAATTTGTCAGTGAAAATGACTCACATATTTCAAGTTCAGAACAGACAGAGTGTTATCCTTAGATCAAGGTCTCTGTCAAGGAGTAGCTCTCTGCTTCAACCAGAATTTGATGAACTTTATTTTCCTTTTGTGTGTGGATGGTTTTCTTTTTCATAAGTGAAAACTGTGCAGAATAAAAATAAAATTTAAATATGACACTTGCTTCATTCAGTGTCCAAAATTAACTTCACACAAGTGAGGTGCAGGAAAAGCATGTCAACTAGTAAACAAATTATGACATTTGTTTAGGAGATCACATTTTCTCCAATAAAAGATATAATGTGCTACCTACAATCAAGGCAAATACTCCTCATTGAAAAGGAGAATTCAAACACAGTTGACATGCAGTCAAAAGGAGTAGTTACATCTATACAGTCCTAAAATTACATTCAGCCCTTTGAAGTCAACATCAGGGCTGATGTGGCCCCTGGTGAAAATGAGTTTGACACCCCTGATTTAGATGATCAAAACCCACAATCAAGTGCCATCTGGTGTTTCAGGAAACTACAGTATGTAGGGAATTGACTTTTCCCTCATAAAGGTCTCCTAAGCATCTGAAGATTTGTACTTTGGTACGATTACAGCTGCCTATGGGGTGAACATTTAGCATTTCCTTAAGATTTACAAGCTGTGGCAATATGAATCACAAAATTAGGCATGGGAGTTTAAAAAAAAAGAAAAACAACCAAGGAAAAACCCAACCTCACAACCGTACTGCCAGATAAAACAGTAGTGGCCCAACTGGGATGTGGGAGATGCAGTTACATTCTCTCCTGTGATTAATGGGCAAATGCTCTGCATTATATTTTCTGTAATGGAACACAGTTTTTCCCACTGTAGTTGTCCCATTTTACATAACAAAATGAACATTGTTTGGCAGAGACAGAAGAAGTAGTCCCACATAAAAATTATTAGGTTTCATCCATCCCCAGTTTAATTGATGAAACATGCTGATGGAAGTGCTTTGATACAGGAGGAAGCATAAAATGATTAATAGGTATTCATAAGACTACTAAATTGGACAGGATAGTGCTATTTAACTCTCAAGAAAGGCATTGCAGATTGGAAGAAGTCAAAAAGATTTTGTGAAATACTGTTTGAAGATTGTTTCAATGCAAGGAATCTAAATGAGGTAAACAATAGTCTTTCTGGGGGAACTCAATATTTCAATAACAAAACATATAATCGTAGTAAACTCAAGCAGTCCAGCGAACGTTTTTGAAGGCAGATGTCTAAATGGCAAAACATCCCTGTTGAACAGAATAACACTTCCAAA
The DNA here is from genome assembly GCA_013399365.1 of Pampusana beccarii. Taxonomy (NCBI): domain Eukaryota; kingdom Metazoa; phylum Chordata; class Aves; order Columbiformes; family Columbidae; genus Pampusana; species Pampusana beccarii. Next base: position 72,454 of record VWYH01002443.1, on the reverse strand, counting down.
ACCTAGAGAGAAAAAAGCAGCTTTCTACTGGTGTCTTCATGCTATCTAGACTATTTTAGCAACTTACTGTCTTCATGCTATCTAGACTATTTTAGCAACACAGTAAGTTTTTTGGGAGAATACAGGATATAACTTCTATTCATGCCAGTGTTGAACTGCTTGCTTTGATGACTAAAATTGTGGTTTGGGAATTTGTTAGATGGAAAAATATCTGCAGGTTGGTATTATGATATTCAATATTTACTGAAGTGCCTACATCAGTCTACAGTTTACTCACAAAAACTAGATTAAAGTAGATGAAAACTTACATTTTAAGTAAAGGCATAGAAAATATTATATGTTAAAGAAAAATACCCAAACCATCTTAGGTTATAAACCCTCAGAGAAGTAAAATAACTTTATTCAGATTTTGGATGATGGTTTGTTTGTCTATGAAAATATTTATGAAACAGAATATTCACAAAAGCAATCCTTCTCAAAATGCAAAAGAGTGCTTAAGTTATTCCTTTTGCATTATTATTTTCTGAGTAAAAAACAAAGTTGGATTGAGACCAATTGTTATATCTGGCCAATCAGATACTGCAAGCAGTAAGTAATACCAACAGTAGAGTAGAGGAGAATTAATTATTAAAAATAACCCTTTAAATCTTATTTACCTTAAAAAAAAGAAGGAATAGAAAGTAATTAATAATTTTGCTTCAATAAAGTTGCACTCATAAACAATTTGTTTGGAGAGTTAAAAGTTTTTGACAGTTGAACAATTCAATTGCAATGAACAATTTGGACAGCTGGGTGTGAAAAATGGTAACGTAAAAATGATGACGCTCAGGAATTCTTACTTTATTCGAAGTCAGTAAAACTATGTGCTGCATCTTTAATTTGTCAATCAGTGTTTTACAGTTCTACTTGCTGTTTTCTAAGTTAACTTTCACTGTCTCATTTTCTCTTTACATTTTGCTTACCTAATCCTGCAGGTAAGCGGGGTTGGATTGATATATCTCATGCTTCAAGGCTGCCACTGTTCGTGTTTATGAAAGACAAATAAAATAGTGATGCTTGATGCCAAACCGGCCAATTATTCTCAAAAGACTCACTCCATTTTTGTGATAATTTAGTGAAAATCTGAACTGCTGAAACATTAAGCAGAACTGTTCTTACACTATAACTGTCTTGCTGTAAGTTATAACTTTCTAAAGTTTCTGATTATCAAGGTGCTCCCTGATACAGTTCTACTAACAATTTTTCAGTTATTGCCTTTAAACTATATATTTCCACAAGATCTGTCTGCTGGCAGGTTTAGGTCATCTCTTTTTACTCAGACAGGGCACATCAGCATGAAGACACAGACAGAAAGAACAGTTTCTGAGCTATCTGTCGACAAAATGTGAAGGATTTTAGTGGCCTGATGAAACAGCAGAGCGTGGTCTGCGAAATATTGGTACAGAAAAGCTAAAGTAAAAGATAATACAGAGCTCTAAAAAATTTCTAAAAATATTAGTAGTAAGTAGAAGGCTAAATCCATTTTGCATTCCAGATAAACTCCTTTTGGTTTTCCTTTTTTAAATTTTCTTTTTTCTTCATATTTTTTCCTTCCTTTTTCTTTTTCTATTCATTCTTCTTTTTCTATTTCTTTTTTTTTTTTTNNNTTTTTTTTTCTACTTTAATTTTCTATTTTATTTTTTTCTTTTGTATTTTTCTCTTTATTTTTCCTTCTCTCTCTTCCTATTCCTCTTTCTCTTCCCCTGCCCCATCTTCTCTCTTTTCTTCTTCTTGAACAGTAAACTTTACTGGGATAGGTATTTGGTTATGTAATATATAAAAATATATTATAAATATAATTATTATATGTATGAGAACTATTATATATTCATCACGTATAACATTATATGATAAATCTTCTACACACTAGGAAATTTTGTAACTGTTTTTTATAGCTCACTGTTTATAAGCCAAGATGTTCCAAACTTAAAGTAGGCAAACCAGTACTGAGATATGAGACACTGTGGTAACAGTGTTTATCATTCTAAACGTGTGTCACTCCTGGTAATCAATGAAAGCACATAGGCCGCAATGAGATAAAATCTAACTGGAAGACTCATTAAAACAGAAGAGTGTAAAATATATATAGAAAAAAAACCCACAACTTTCTGTCACAAATCAAAGTTCAAATCAACTCTGCCAGAATGCTTTAGCAAAACATGGTAGGAGGAACACATATACACAAAAATCAAAGAGGTTCTGGAAATTGTACATTAGTTTGAGTAATTCTAGAAACAACTGTGGCATGTGTGAAGGCCCTAAGACTGTGATTAAAGACAAATTGCAAGTAAATACTGAGAGAAAAAAATCTTAGAATTAGCTCGAACTCTCCCTCAAAATTCCTGTAGATTCTTTTCTAGCAGATGTGTCTGTAAAATGAGCATGTTTAATGGAAAAGTAATTTCAAATAAAGAACTAGAGTGGTATCAGGTTTAAATTCATCTCAGTCATGAAATTCATGAGGACAATAATTTGGAAATGTAACATATCTTTGTTTATGTTCAAGTTAAGGAGATGGAAGACTCGATCTATGTACTTCATCTGTCCACTCTGTTTTGAACACCCAAAATGAGAAGTACACCTAAAAATAGGAGATTTAAAAAGGCAAAACCAAGGAATATACTGATCACCTATAGTTTCAGACAATTTACTGAAGTCATAGTTACAAAATATTGATTTATTTAGGGTACTTAATGTAATGCAGTACCAAAACTCACCCCAAAACCTAGACGTCCATATCACTTATTCCTCTGATGGAAGGTCATTATTTTTTGTAAACCTTTGTTACACTATTTTCACTTCAGAATAGCGTGAAAGATTTTGTCCTGAAGATCTTTCCTAGAAACAAACAAGCAAATCCCACCACACTAAAAATAAACATAAGTTGCCAAGACCTATTTTATTATGATGGTTTAAAAAAAAAATTAAAAAATCAAGCAAGCCCACGATGTTTCCATAACTTATCTTAGTGAATGTATTACAAAGATGCAAAATCAGTTTTATAAGACAGCCTTTGAAGTTTATATTTTCATTATCTCTCTTCTGGAGAATTATAGATGTGTCGTCATTACAGCAGCTGCTTTCAAAATGATACTGTGGATGTGATAGGCTGAATTGCTGTTCTCTTCTGTATCAGCTTCACTAAAATAAATGCTACCACATTTTGGTGGTTTTGTAAACTTCTAATGAACCATCCTAAAACATAATCTCATGAAGGATATGTTTTTTGGAAACTGCATTTAGGCAGAGATAATATGGAGAGTCATAGTAGACAATATGGAAAATCATTGTGTATTTTCAATTATTAACATATGAAACAGCCATATTTCTGTTTTAATTGAATTTTGTGTTTGTCTGTTTGTGTGTCGTTATAGTAACAGTAGCTTTATTACTGGGTTTGTTCTATGAAGGAAAAACATCCTGGCATTGGACACAGAAATGTCCTCCAATCTTGTAATAAAGAACCAACTAGTGCTCACTGATTGCAGTAACGATGAAATCACTGCAACATACTTTGTTGTCATAAGAAAAACAAGATGCTGAAGGTGCAAACAGTGGTAAGGCATACAGTATTAAAAACAATTGAAGAAACTATGCAAGAAACACCATTAGGACCTAATCAATGCATTATTGTTTGACAAGAAATGAAAAAAAGAAACTGCCATATCAGACTTAAATACTCCTTAGACCAAGAAGCAGTTGTTTCTCAATATGATCACCTTATTTTCTGGGCTCTGTTAAGTGCTTCGTCCAGAGTTAGTTTTTTGTTTGTTTGTTGTTGGTTTTGTTTTTCAAGTAATATAAATATGAACTGTGTCTGCAAGCTCCTGGTACGACAGTAGTTTTATAGTGAAACTGAATCCTTCCCACTGCACCTAGAATATACTATGTCCTACACTGAATCACTTCTGCCTATGTTTAACATATTGTTAGTCACATGAGGTGAAAGTTCCAAAGAACTCACTGTTAGTCAGGCTCCTTTCACCATCAATAAGATTCACACCATATCAAATGGACAAAGCACTTCTTAAAACAAAATACTAAAAACTCCACATTGTTTCCAGTAACATCACTATGACTTTTGATGAACTCCATGCAAATCTCTGCTTAAAAAAAAACCCTGTTTTTGTTTTTTTTCTCATGACATAATAATTTTCTCCTTCTCCCCATTGCAAGATGAACATAATTCTAGAAATAATTTCCTGGGTTTAACCATAGTTATGGCAACAGAAATATTTCAAGAATCAACAGTATGGCTTATTAAACATTTCAGTAGTGTAATTTAATTTAATTTCTTGACAATGTCCTTCTAGAGGATTCCTTTCTGGCTTTCCAGAAGAGAAGGTGTGATTGCTAGCTCCATTGACTTGAAAATATTTAATCTACTTAGTATATATGCTGAATTTTTTCTTTAGCCTCTCCCTACCTGGTATGATGATCAGTTGCAATGATGTCTTCACTGAAGTGATAGACACAAACAAATTTGGTTGAGATTTTTATTTAAATTAATTTATTTTGTCTCAAAGACGAAGGTTAGCACTGGAATACTATGACAATGCCACTGACTGTGCCAAAGGCCCTGGAAAAGAAGAAATCATTGTGGTTGCCATCCCTTCTCCAGCTCTGCACAGGTTTGGGGTTTTTAAGTCCTGTCTTTAAAGGTAGTGGTGCTAGGGAGACAGCCAGAAAGGCATAGAACACACTATGTTTGAATAGAGGATGAATTACAGAGTTAGAAAGAAGAAATCTTTAGGCACCTGCTTTTTTTCTTCAGGAAGCTTTGTCTGATTTAAAATACACCAGAAGTGTATATGTGTAGAGAGCATTCAAAGCACTTTGTGCACTGTAAGTTGATATCCTTCTTGTGCACTTAGACACTCTTGTAGATAAATCCTATTGCAGAGGACATTCATTTTTCCATATGCTCTTTGACTTGATTCATTTAGCCTCTTCAATAAGACTCCTCATAGGTTTTCCCTGATTCAAAAATTTGCATTTAAACCTATAGAGATAAAACAAGAAAAGTCAATTGAAAGCTTATTTTGTTAAGGTTTTCAATAACTGTAAGGCCACCACAGTCAAGAGTTCCTGTTATTAGATATGTCAAGTTCAATAAAAGTCATCTGTTTGTACAGGCCTTGAAGCAAATACTATCTGTATTCAATTACCGCCATAGACTTTTGTCACTACAGGCTGGTTCCCTCTGACCAGAAATGTTCAATACAACCTCTGCCTGGAGACCTGAGGAAGTCGGATAGTACAACACCAACAGAACTGAACTCATGTTTTTAAAGACATCATTTACAATAATCAATGAAATGACGGTTTTGCTTGTTGTGTTCAGGAGTATATTATATTGAACCGTCCTCCTAGATAAGGGATGTTCTTTCCACTCTCACATAAGCATACAGAAGGATATTTAACCTCTGTTTCTCTTATTATTAGGTTTACAGTGGAACAGTGAAGGCAATCTTAGAAGTGATGGATGGCTTGTGAAATTTGAAATTACAACTACTTAATGGGCTGATGAAAGCCAGAGAAATTTACTGTTGAATCTCATATTGCTGTGGAAAATAATGTGACTGCAAAATTTCTTTGGAAAGATGTACTGAAGAAATTGGATTACAGGACTTCAGTAAAATGAAACATATGTATTCATTGCCAAATAGTCCCTTGCAGGAGGTGGGGACAGACTTTCATGGGACTTTGCATTTTTTTAATTCCTCAGAGAATTGCGGAGGCCAGAGGATAATCTGTATGTATTTTTCTTACAGGAATTTTCCTTCTTAAAATAATGCTTAGGTATACCACAGTAAGGAGACAATGTGATTGACCAGTCTTGCATCCAAGTACTGTGCAGAGTTTGTTATGCAACCATAAATGTGTAGCTATGAAAGCAGATCTTTACTTTCAAGCATGTTGTTCAGAAAAGCACTGAAAAATGTAGCATAATTAGCGTGCACTTTTAACCTTACAGAATATGGCTACTTAAGTGACTTCTAGATTGAACAAGAACAGTATAACTGGACTCAGTTTTCACATAAGTCATCCCCATACAGGAAATGTAACTCTCTTACTGATAATATACAATAAGACTTATTGTTGAACAATGTTGGTTCAAGAAACGAATTATTCCCAAGTATGTGTAAGGAGACATGCAGTAAGGCATAAATTTAAGAATAATTCTATTTGTCTCCAAAGTTCCTTGTTCAATGTTAGAAAAGAATTACTATGATCCTTTGTAAGTATCTTCATTATAATTTATCATACTAAAAGGCATTATGTATCAAAAGTGCTGATGTATGTTCCAGGGCATGATGTACATGACAACTGAGAAAATTCTACATTTAGACATGCACACATATCTGTAGATACAAAAATGTATACGCTGTTTATAAACAATTATGTTAGCCTGAAAAAAAAAAAAAGTAAAAGCTTGTTTTGAATAGCAAATTATATCTTTAACTAAATGGAACAGAAGAGGAGTTTAATCAGAAAGGTAACATGTATCTTGTTATAATCATCTTCATGGCCAGTCAGTGGACTTGCTCCATTATGTTTCTGTCTGTCTTTCTCAGAGGACCCAGCACTGGAATCAGATGTGGCTCATCAGGGCTGAATAGAGAGGAAGGATCATCTACCCCAGCCTGCCAGTAATGCTCTGCCTAATCCAGCACAGGAGCTGTCAGCCTTCACTGTTGCAAGGGAATATTGCTGGATCATGGTCAACATGTTGTCCACCAAGCCATCAAGTTCTTCTCTGCTCTTCAGCCAACATGTAGTGATACCTGGTTTATTCCTTCTCAGGTGCAGGTCTTGGTGTTTGCCTTTGTTGAACTTCATGAAGTTCTTCCTGGCCCATTTTTCCAGCCCGTCAAGGTTCTTCTGAATGGCAACACAACCATCTGATGCATCAACTAATCCTAATTTTGTATCATCTGCAAACTGGCTGGGAGTACACGCTATCCAATATATATGTACAAAAGAGTCTGGTAAAAAAATTATCAGTATCGTTGCGAAGTCATACACACTTCTACTGTCTTTGAAATTTTATTTTTCTCTAAATATTTGTTGCTTAAAATTTATTCATCAAATTTTAAAGGTAGCATCCGATAAACCTATGAATTTTTATTATTTACCATACAAATCTTCATCTTGCATTCACTTTGAGTAGTATCATGTATTAAAACAGCTCCATTAATTTAGTTGCATTACTTAGTGAGTAGAAGTAGGTCTCATTCATTATACACAAAGGTTTCATAATCTGAAAGTACATTATTCACTCTCGAAGTACTTTTGTACACTAGATGTACAATTCGTTTTCCCCGCTCCTATACAGGCTAGTATTTGACAAACAATAATGTGTTTTAGACTACAGTGAAATCCATATTACACTCTATAAGAAGTGAAACTTCTTTAAAAACTTCTTTAAAAAGAAGATAAAATACATCTCACAGAGATAAAATAGTTTTTGTGAACAGGAGGTATCACAGGTACCTCAATACTGGCAAATTAACGAGTGTCAGGGAACATTTCCAGGAACTAGAACTACTTAATAGCCTGTTACTTCTGAAAAGTTTAAGAATGAACCCTGGAATAATTTACTGCAGAGATAACTATCACTCTTCCAAACAATTCCAGGGCATGATGTTGGCAGCAGCATAGTCCAGGACTGATTCCCGGTGGGTAGTTTGGATATGAACACACTGTTTTGGAGACAAAGGAACTGGATAATATAAACATAAACATTTCTTGACACTTAACAACGGTGCCAGGGAACAGCCCTGGGAATATTTAGTTTTGTAGCATATATAAAGTAGCCATGGACAAGGAATCCCATTATGGTGACCTCCAAAGCAGGTCCAAGTTCCAGTTTCCTCGTTGTTCAAGTCAGAGAAGCTCTTTTTAATACTCTGGATAATCCTGTTGCTTGGACAACTCAAGTTTAAACATTGCTGTTTGTAAAAACTGGAGCCGCATGTTTAAAGGGGCTTTATGCCTGCAGAGATTTGAGAACTAGGCATTGCATTAAGGAGTAATTCTGTAGTAATTAATATGCAGCAACTAATGCAATCAGAAAAATAAATAAATGTATTTATGGTTCTGTTGCTCTCTGAACTATAATTTTCACCTTTGATTTTTAGGATTTTTTTACCATTTTACCATCCTCTGTTGTTAATTCTTGTCATATGAGCTGCTAATATCTCCTCTCCTTCAAAATGCCTTTACACTCAACAAGAAATCCAACACCCATAACAGAAATTATCTGATAGGAATTCAAACTCCAGCTCAGGAACTCACGTTCCAGTTCTGAATTCTGCTGCCTTTTTTTCTTTTTTTCTTTTTTTTCCCCAGGGTTTGAGCCCTGTGAATTTGTCCACAATTCACAAGATAGAAGTCTTTCTCACACACATAAATTAACGTATAAACTTTCTTTTATGCATAGGTAAACACATGACACACACACAGAGAAACTAGACATATAGGACATCTCTGTCCTTTAGAAAACATTTTGGTCGTTGTCCAGGACAATAAAAAGAGAAGTTACAGTCTATAAAACCTCTTAAAGGCTGGGCAGCTAATTACTAGAGAAAATATGTGTTTGATTTTTCATGGAGAGTTTAAGAAAATGATAGTAATACAAGTATGACAAAAACATTAGGTGATAGATATACTTCACCTTTAACTATGCAAACAGTTCTAAAGTAAGTATTAGAATTATTCAACCTGAATTTATTGCCTCACTGTGATTATCTTCCAGGGCTCTGATTGACCTAGAGCTGTGAATTAAAATCTGTTATATTCATCAGTAGTACTAAAAATTATCTGTAACTTTCACGTTGAGGCAAATTGAAAAAAAATAAACTAAAGTATTACTGTTGTAAGTACAGCTGTTTGGAACCTTTGATTACATACTATTTATCAATTGTTTAATAAAGAAATCTTTATGAAGTTTTCTTTGGGGGAAATTAAAAAAAAAAAAAAAAAAGAAGAAAGGAAAGGGCAGGGAGTGAAGTCACAACAAACTAATTGACAGGGAGTGGTAAGAACTTCAGGGGCTGGTCCCTGAGGACCAAGTAGCAGGAGCCAGGTGGTTGCAGTGTCTGCTGGGCAGCACCTGCACCTGGGGGGCCATCCATGAGCATCAAGCAGCAGCTGGGTCCATGCTCAGCCCAGAGGATCCAAGCAGCATCTCAAGGGCTAGAGACTGTCTTTGTCATGGTGTTTCTGGCGAAGGGGCTGGTGGCCCCAGTGGTCTGACATGGGGTCTTGGGCTGTGGGCTGGGTGGGGAGAGCACCAGGGAAAACCACAGGGGAGGTGGGCTGGGACCAGCCCAGCTAGAGACCTCAGAGCCTACAATCCTGTAGTTTTTTCCTTTGTAGGTGAGGGACAGCTGAACACTCTTCATAGCTTTGTGACCAGGGCATTTTTGAATGTACTGGTAATGTGCTGAAACATTTTTTTTTTCTTTGAAAGAAAATGGGGCTGAGCAGGGGAGGAATCTAGTTTAGGGTGCATGCCTGCATCGTCTCTCTTCTCATACCATTGCAACTATTTTTGTCCCAAGTCTATCACTTTGAATAAGTGAGATCAAAGACTTAAAATTGGTGTTCCTCTTTCCTAGACACGTGCTCTCAAATCCGTTTTCTGTATGCCTCATCAAAACAAAGGAAGAATGGACAAGGCTTCACACTTCTGTGTTCACACGCAGGAGCTCCTGCCAGTTGAATGGTTTCCTTCCAAGAGAAATGAAGGAAAAGGAAATGTAGGAAGTTCAGGCAGAAAACCACAAAATTGATGTGTTATTATTTGTATATCAGTAATTAGAAACTGAGCAGAGCAGATGACAGAATTGCCACTTGTTAAATGCTCAGGCAAAGGAAAAAGTGTTGCTTCTGTGTGTACAAACAAAGGTACCTTTATTTTGCTACGGAAAAGAGGATAAAAATCACTGCTGTATGAATGAGTGTTCCCCAGGAAAATTGTTAGCTGAGGAGGGGATTTGAGGATGCAAATTATGGCAGACAAAAGAGGGCCAGCATACTCAGAGTTTTAGGCTCCTTAAATTTGACTAAGCAGCACATCTTCTGCTGGAAGCTTATTTTCAGAGTGTGCCTGAGATTATACTGATCAAGCAGAAAACCTGCACATCATGCATGAAACAGGAAAGCCCAAGGATGCCAGAGGAAACTGAGATCCACAAACTAGGTTGTCCTGTGAGATGGCTTTTCCTCAGTATTGCAGCACCTTATTCAAACACTTTTGCTAGAGCACAGAAGAAAACAAGCTATCAGCAAGAAGTGAAAAGCAGCAAGGAACCTCTCCACCTTTGCTGTCTTTGCTCAAAAGTACTTTGTTTAACTTGCAAAATGATGTAATGAGCAACTCAAGAAGATAGGGATGAGTTTTCCAATATTGTTTTAAAAAAGCAGTGATAAATAAGGTAGAAAACATGTTAAATCAGAGAAAGTAAAATAACAAATAAGAAAAAATAGTGAATGCAAAACGTAACACGGAGAAGAATAATGTGGGTAAAAGGGCAAGAGAGAATTTACAGGTAAATGTTTATTATCTCTAATTACTGTTAGCCCTTTCCTAGGCACTGATAGTTAATGTTAAGGTTAAAAAAAAAAAAAAAAAAAAAAGAGAGAGCTAAAATACTACAAAAGCAGTTTGCCCGCGGCTATTTAAGAAACATCTGAAAAGGCAGCTCAAATCATCTACAGTATACAAGCTGAATGTTAAATTGCCTAAAAGTGAGTTTGTTGCAGCAGAATTTATCAAAGAATAGTTGTTTAAATACGTTTACTGTAGAAAAACCTGATTTTTTTCAGATCTAAGCTTTTAATTTGAATGGTTTGAGTTCAGCTACATTTTTCACGGGAAAATGCTCTAGCAATCTGTTTCTGTTAGATGTATATTTATTGTGGTTTTCAAGCTTGTATTTCAATATAAAGTCGAAATTATTCGATATCAACAGATAAGAGATAATTTCTAGTACCTTTTATAGAAGAGTTTGTCTTTGTGAGAAACGTTGAAATTCAGACTTTGGAATGACCATGAAACTCAAATGCATTTTGAAATTGAAAGATTTGTTGCAGGGAAAAAACAAAACAAAACAAAAACCCAAACATACAAAAACAAACAATCAAAAAAACCCAACCAACCAACAAACCAAAGACAAAAACGTAATCCAACACCCCAAACTAACTATGTTTTCTTCTGAAAATTTTTGAGATGTTTGTGAAACTTCAAAGCAGGTGGGTAGGGCTGAGAATTATGCATACTAGAGCAGGGAAGTGCTGGTAAGAAGTGTCTTACATGCTTTTAGACTTCCTATTAGAGGTAAATAGTTACATAAAGCCTAACTCAAACAGGATATCTTAACATGAGCAGAATCATGAATTTTCTATATAAAATGTGTAAACTGTCCTCCAGAAGAAAAAGTATCAGTGCTAGTGAGAAAAAGGTTGATGCTGTATAGGGAAAAACAGATTCAAGAATGTGTAAGTTAAACTTTTCTCTGTGTAACGTTTGAAAGACAGGGAGTTAATATTTCTGTACTAACAGGAAGCATATTTATGGATTTATTTACTATTACTGTTTTATTTAATTGTAGTCATTTGGGTTGCAATGAACTTCATCAGTAGTAACTTAAATTGTTCAGTCACAACACTTTCAGATAATAGAAAAAAGAGTATTATCCTTTCTTTTCTAGAGGGTTTAACTCAAGTGATTTGTCCAGAACACCTGTGGATTCACTGTCAAAAATGCATTTAGGAATTAATGTTTTTCAGTGTATTTCAATGAAGTTTTTTATTCCCTTCTTTATAAATTTTCATTTAGAGTCTTAGCTTTTCTACTCACTGAAGAACACTAATTTTGACTACTAATTTTAAAATCAGTTTGTATGATCGCTTGAAGTCTAACCTTGTATTCCTTCCTTGCTTGATGCAGGCAAGTTCCACCACTTAGATAAATGAACACTGAAGACTGATTGCATTTGATGAAAGCTTGCTGGACCCAATGGGTGTAGTAAGCTAATTCCAGTTCTGTAGGTCCCCTCTGAACTCCATTTTGGTTATTAACATCAAGCAAAAAATAATGAAAATGCTGAAAGATCTGGCATTTTTACACAGTCTTTTGTGAGAAAATGTTTAACAGTGTTTCCACTTTGAGTACAACTTTCTCACAGAAAAAGAACTGTTAACAAATGTAAGTCTATGATGCTTTTTATTCAATATTTTGTGCAACTACACTGTCCTTAAATAATTAGTATTACTTCAGGCTGAGATATTTGCAATTCATCAAAAAGAAGGAGGATTTATTTATTTAGTTAGTTATCCATTAGATTGACTGATACATAAATTATTTTAATTAACTCATCTGCACATGTCTGAGACACCATTTCTTTCCTGTGATAGGTTAATCACCATTGTGACAACGTTACCAGTATATTACCTGACCAAAATTAAATTTTTCTTTACACTTGACTATATTGTCAGGGTCCCATCATATGAATGAAAAGCTGGTCAATCAAGAGTTGGTGAATTAAGAAGAGTGAATACTTTGAATGCTTAGTGAGGTTAAGTCTTCCAGGTTAAAAGATTAATTAAGGCTGAAATTAATTGCAAGCAATTGGTTTGTTTTATTTTTCATTATGCAGTGAATTACTATGCAAGAGTGACCATGACTATATAAAGTCGAAGACAAGGTCTTTCCATAATACTAGGAGTTTATCAAGGGAAATATTTCAGAATAAGTTTAGGATAAGAAGAGCTGGCACATTCATGTAGCTACACCAGCAAGCAGGTGCTCTCTATATCAACCTTGCTTCAGTAAGAAAAATCAAAACCAGTAATTGACTCAGATCAGTCACTTCCTAGTTACCCTCTGGAAAATTTGGCACAAGTTATGTTCAGTTTCCTACTGATGCAAGGTCAGGATGGTTTCCTTTCTGTGTGATGCTGCACCCAGTGTGGGTTTTGAACAACTTTCAAGATAAAAACAATAACATAAAACAAAACAAAACAACAATTCTGGTCTATGAACCTTTCTAGAAGTGCTAATAGAGTATGTGGGTAATTGGGGTTTCTCCTGTTAGCAAATATGGATTTTTCTGCTTTAATGTACTAATTGAAAACTTATTTTGAGCAAAATAAAATACATGGTTTTTGTAACTGTTCTGTTTGCTTTACCATCTCTAGTACTGTTTAGTGTAAGGAGCTGGTTTATTTAGGTCAGTCACTTAAATTTTCAGTCACTTTGCCTAATAATTTTGACAACTGCATATGAAGATTATTGCCTATAATTCCTACATAGGAACTGCATATTATATAATACCTCTATATTAATATAAAATGTTTTATTTTATATTATATATTTTATATTTCAGACACACACTGAGTGTGCATGTATGTGTGCCTGTATGTGCAGTGTATACTGTAAGAAACCTTAACTGAAAAATAATTTGAAACTATCAGTTTTTTAAAGTAGAAGTCTTATTCTAAACCAGAATATTAGGTAGTGAATCACTTGCTCTACTACACTTGGAAGTGTTACAGTCTTAATTTTTCCCCTGATACATGGCATAATCTTAGGCTCAAAATAAAATGCATGCTTTATCATTGTGTTTAAGAAAATGAGCTACTGATCTCTGCCAATTCATTTTGTCTAAAAAAACATAAGCATAAAGCGCATTAACATCTTTGCTTCTGCTACCTCTTAGAAGAGAATTGTTCACTACAATGCAAATAGAAACAGACTTCGACAAAGCTTGTTGCATCTCTTATAGATCCACACAATAAATTACTAAAGAAGGAATTTTATACTTCTCCATATCATATTAAAATTGTAATCTGTCATATTTCTGGGTATGCAAGAAAATTTTGCAACAGAAGTAGGTGTAATAATCTTCTATATGTCAATCTGACGGCAGTACTCCTTTTAGATTTCAGAACCAGTTAAAGAGTGAAAAAAAGAATGGCTCTCAGAAACCATGAGAATACCATTAGATGGAGATACTATTATGTATAAAAATTATATAATTAATATAATTAATAATAGTCATAATAACATTTTTATAAATATAGCTTAATTTAATGAAGATTTTACAGAATGAAATTGTAATAGAAATCACCCTACCAGTGGAAAGAGAGTAGAAGGAATCAACTTAGAAAACCTGTTCCAAATAGAATTTCTACTGAATTAATAACTTTAAAAATCTGCTTTGCCCTTCTGAAAGTAGTTGAACTTAAGAATTAATATAGTTTTAAATGTGTTTAAGTGCTATACTCAATAAAAATATGTGCACAATTAAGTATTTTCTGTAATTAGAACTGAAACGTTGATTTAGTTAGCTTTTGATTTGTAGAAATTTTATGAAGAGACTGATCATTTGCTTTTGAGTCTCTTGCTCACCAGCACAGAAAAAAGGCCACAGCTCAAAAATATAACTTTTCCGTAAGCAGCTGATGAACTGTTTAGCAACTCAAATTGTTCGTCTTACAGTCACATTGCTAGAAATAATGAATGAAATCAAGAAAATGGCTATTCTGACTGAATTCTGAAGTGAAAACTTCAACAGTAAATAAGTAAAAAACCACTACATAATAGTGAAAAATAAGGTGGAAGCTCCACCACTTCATAGCTTCAAAACGTGTATCTTTCATTATGTATTTGCAAAGTGGTTTACCCTCATTTTCTTTCTATCTTTTATTGTCATATTAGAATGTCCATTATTTTTCTCCTCAGTTTAAATTTAGGTGTTTTATTAGAGACACTATAAAGCTCTCTTGGTTTTAAGTGGCAAGGACATCAATTCTCATATAATTCGCACTTGGAAATTAGTATTGTATCTTTAAAAATACCCTTATCTGCTGAAATATTGATAAATATTTTCTCTTTAAATAGATGGGAATGTAAGTAACTTGATCTATGTTTTTGTTAAGAGCAAGTATATTTAACATTTAATGAAAATATACTTGCAAATATACTCTCAGATTTATTAACTCTGAAGTGGCAGCTACTTGTCAGATATTTATACTAAAAAATATACCAGGAATGGAAAACTAACTTCCTGTAGTTTCTGAAAATATCCAATATATTTCTTAGAAAATTATGTCCTGTTATAGAATTATAAATAATTTGAGTATAACATATTGCTGGTAATTTATATTCTTTTTAACTCTCTCACAAGAGCAGGCATTTCTTTCATTTCACATTTGCTAAGACTCTGCCACACTGGCAAAATTGCTAATTAAAAGACCATGTCTATCACTTCACAATCTCTCACTAAACTATTAAAATTGTTAGTCCCCATACACAAGTGTAGCCTAATCAATTCCATTGTGAGTGCATCTATTTCAGTGCTTGCTATCCCATGCAGAAACTGTTATGTTTCCTTATGCACTAGGTTTGGCTAGGATATAGTTAATTTTCTTTACATCAGCCTGTGTGGTGCTAAGTTTTGGATTTACGACAAAAAAAGTTGGTAACACAGTCATGTTTCAGTTATTGCTGAGCAGTGCTAACACAGCATCAAGGCTTTTTCTGTTTCTCACACTCAAACAACAGCAAGTAGACTGGGCGTGCACCAGAAGTAGGGAGGGGCACAGCTAGGACGGTTGAGCCCAGCTGACCAAAGGGATATTTGTCAATGACAGCGAACTGAATAGGGAAGTGGACACTTCGGGAGAGCCACCCTGCAGGATAACATGGATAGGCTGAAAGAGAGGGCTAACAGGAACCTTATGAAGTTCAGCAAGGACAAGTGTAAGCTCTTACCTGGAAAACATAATCCAGGAGTGCATCACAGGCTGGGATCTACCTGTCTGGGGAGCAGCTCTGTGGAAAGGGACCTGGAGATCCTGGTGGACAACAAGCTCAATACGAGTGAAGAGCGTGCTGTTGTGGTAAAGGAAGCCAACAGGATGCTGGGTTTTGTTAGCAAGGGCATCACCAGCAGAGACCAAAAAGTCATCATCCCGTACTACTCAGTGCTTGTCAGGCCACACCTGGAATACTGTGTTCAGTTTTGATCCCCGCTATACAAAAAAGATGTGGACAGGCTGGAGAAGGTCTGGAGAAGGTCCAGAGAAGGACCACAAAGATGATTAAAGGACTGGGAAGCCACCATATGAGGAAAACCTGGGAGAACTGAGTTTGTTCAGCCTTGAGAAAAAAAAGCTTAGGGGCGATATCGTCACCATGTTCCAGTATTTAAAGAGTGGCTACAAAAGAAGATGAAGACTCCCTTTTTACAAGGAGTCACATGGAAAAGATGAGGGGTAGTAGGTACAAGTTACACCTGGGGAGATTCCAATTGGACACAAGAGAGACATTTTTCATGATGAGAACAGTCATTAGAATAATCTCCCCTGGGAAGCGGTGAGTTCCCCAGTATTGGACACTATTAAGATTTATCTGGATAGGGTGCTGGGCCATCTTGTCTAGACCCTGCTTTTGCCGAAAAAGTTTGGACCAGACGATCCTTGAGGTCCCTTCTAACCTGTTGTTCTATGATGTCCCATACCACATGATGTCATACTCAGCAATAAAAGCTGGTGTAAGAAGAAGGAATGGGGGATATTCAGAATGATGGTGTTTGTCTTCCCAAGTAACTGTTACATGTGATGGAGCCCTGATTTCCTGGAGATGGTTGAACACCCACCTACCCATGGGAAGCAGCAAATTAATTCCTTGTATTGCTTTTTTCCTGTGTGTGGCTTTTGCTTTACCTATTAAACTGTCTTTATCTCAACCCAGAAGTTTTTGTGCTTTTATGCCTCTAGTTATCTCCCTGTCTCACTGCAGAAGAGTGAGTGAGCAGCCACGTGGGTCTGAGCTACCCACCAGGTTTAAACCACATCATCTCAGAACTGATTTCAACAGCATTTCTTAAGTAAGGAGAAGTGGGAAGGAGGCAATCATTTTTGAAGTAATTAGTGTTTGTAGGATGAGTGTCCAATCAGTTTACAAACGTAAAATAAAAATATAGTGAGAAAATGTTAAAAAATACTAGCTCCAGTTTTAAAAATGTCACTCTGCTTTTAAAGTTACTCTGTGTTCTACTGTAAGTCATTTTATACAAAGTAGAGAAGGAAATAACTGTAGTAAAGGAAGCAATTTCTCTGGAAACAGGATAAAATTGTGTGGATTGATCTTCAGCAACAATCAGACCTTGCAATGTTCCTTCTTGCACAAGAGCTATGTCGATTTATGCTAGTTAAGATTGTCAAATTGTTGATCATGATGGTGTATCTAAACTACCCTCTTGTTTTTTTCACTATGAGTATTATTTATGACAGGAAAATTTCAGACACCTAATATGAGGTTTATTCATAACAAAAAAAGAAACAATGTTTTGTAGAATCAAAATGATTAATAAATACTTCACATAATCTATTAATTTTTTTTTCTCATTAAACTTTGGAAGTAGAAAGTTTTAAAACTCATGAAAATAATCAAAGATATATCCTTCATTACTGGATCTATAGGCATTGCTGCACCTTGCAGGTCCACAGGCTTATTTTCCAGCATACATTAAATTAACTTAATTTCCATTCTGTGCAAGTCCATATTGTATATAACTTTTAAAATTGTTTTCAGTATTCTGAAGGCTGCATATATATGTACTTCTCACTGGTTTTGTGATTGCTGCTGTAAGTTTACACTCATTAAATGCAGTGAATTTTCCTAAAACCTGATCTATCCATGATGAGAGTCTTCTCATTGATGTTGGGTTAGACCGATGATTAATACTTTTCTGCTAAGGAAACTTTTTTTTTTTTTTTNTTTTTTTTTTTTTTTTTTTTTAACCTAATGAAGCCTTCACTACATATCCTTTATTCAAAATGGGTAAAGAAAGAAATATCTTATAATTTGTAGCTACTCCTGATACTACATCCTGTAGTACACAAAGATTCATCTTGTAGGAATATGTTATAAAAATGAGGGAATAAGTGTTTAGCTATGTGGGTTGTGTTGGAAGGGCTTTAACAGAAGTATAATTTAAAAAAGACTACCATAATTTTCTATTTATTTAAACAAGGAAACAAAAAAACCCTTAGTGGATTATTCTCATAAAGTTAATACTTCTTTTTGAATGCTTGCATCATTTCTGACCCATTCAAAGCTTCTTACTGTTTGTTACATTTTGAACATTTTTAATATTTTGGGTTCGGTAAAGAGAGCACTAATGTAGAATGGATGCAACCAGACTCACCCAAATGTCAAAGGGAAGTCTTTTATACTGTATCAATATTTTGAACAGCTCACTTAATTTTAGGGCTTTGTGTTTCAAAAGAATGTGTTTGCAGTTGGGCTTATTCTACAGCACACACAGAAATGTGCTGTATTCTGATAGTTTACTAATTGTACTCGATGTATTCTCAAACGTATTTTTCACTTGCAGGAAATTTACTCTTTTGTGTTCATCCACCCTCAGATATTCTGGCTACAACATTACAGGACTCCCATCAGCAAAAATGGATGTTTTTCATACGTTGTGTGGTGAACTGAATTTAAATTTCAAGATTCAGGATACCATTTATACCTAACATATGCCCTCCAGAAAGGTTTAAACCAACTGTATTATCATTAAATTCAAATAAAGAGATACATGCTAGGGGCTTTAACTGTATTTGCCTCAGAAAAAATGGAAAAGTTCTTTTTACAGTGAATATTAATTGCTCCACTCTTAAAATTAATTCATTTGTGCTTCTCATTACCTATCTACATTTTCTGTCACAGCACTAAAAGCCCTGTGAATCTTTTTGCTATCTTTTGTGGTTACAAAATTCTATTTGAAAGAGTTTGAGAGGGAAGTTTGGGGTCAAATTAGCATTGTAAGTTCAGAAAAGATAAAATATTGTTGGTTTTGCAAAGGGTGCTCTTTGGCATGCAATCTGCTCTTGAGTGTCTTTTGTATGTAGTCTATAATATCTGTGCTAGGATCTATCAAGCATGTTCTCTTTCTATTTTTTTTTTACCTATGCAGGAAAAAAAAAAAAAATGTAAGGAAGCAGAAAGAAAAACTTGAGGTCTTCCACTCCTTCAATTAAATGTGTGTCAAGGAGGATTCGTCTTGTTAAATTAATAGATTTTTAAATTATCTTTTTTTTTTATTTATTTTTTTTTTTTAAATATGAAAAAAAAAAAAAAAAAAGGAAAGGAAGCAGAAAGAAAACCTTGAGGTCTTCCACTTCTTCAATTAAATGTGTGTCAAGGAGGATTCGTCTGGTTAAATCAATAGATTTTCAAATTATCTGTTATTTTTCTTCATTGTGTAGTCCAGTTAAACAGAATTTTTTAAAAGTTTGTACCTTGTGTGGTAGCATTCAAAAGAAATCCTTTTTAGAAATTAACCCTTCAGGAGGCCACTGTAACAAAAAGGCTAAGGTTTATGTTCCTCTGGCAGGAATGTCATTATCAACTGATGTCATATGAGACTCATGGCTGTATAGCAGACTTTATGCATTGAAAAGCAGAGATATGTGAATCAGACTTAAAAATCTGTTCCATTAAGGTTTCTCTAAATACTGTGAATGATTCTGACTATCCGTGTGAAGTGGACTTGTACTTCAATAAAAGCAGGACCAATCATCCACACTCTGGATTGTGTTCAAATTAACTGGGTCTTAGTCCTGATGAACCAACGTGGCAGATTTAAGAAAACAGCATGTTTTAAATAAACACTGATGAGGCACATTAAACCTCCAAACCTGAATATAGTGCATTACACCTACTCTACACAAGGTAATGACAGACTGTCAGGAGAAATCTTTTATTTTAAAGATGGATCCAATGTTTTCTGACTCTTCTAACAGACTTAAAACACTGCACTCAAGTCTTCAGGATAGTAAGGACACTTTCTTGTACTTGGGAATTCAGCCTCCTTTGTACAGTTCTTTATAGTTCAGCTGGGATAACTGTAGGAAAAAGTTTTATCCCCTAAAGAAAATAGCATCCAATTTCAAGAGAACCTGAAGGCTCCACCTGAATCATTAAATCAGCATGTTTCCCTCATAAGCAAAACTAAAATAATTTTCTCCATTAATGCACCCAGACCTTGCTTCAAACTAGTTAGATCTTTTCCTCATCTCTTTCATTGATTCTTCAGCTTTCCATTAGTAGTAATTAGGAACCATCTTCCAACTCCACAGAAATTTAAAATTGTTGGTTTCCAAGAGAGAAGTTTATGTAGTTTCTTCTATCTGCTCATCGCTACAGTGGCCATTGTCTGAACACATGTGATTTGAATATACCTTTTCTAACTGTAAGGGTATACTAAAGAATCATTATTAGGCTCTTTCAATATCACAGAATCAAAGGATCACAGAATGGTTAGAGTTGAAATGGACCTCTGGAGATCATCTAGTCCAACCCACCTGCCAGAGCAGGTACACCTACAGTAGATTGCACAGGAATGTGTCCAGGCAGGTCTTGAATGTCTCCAGAGAAGTAGACCCCACAACATCCCTGGGCAGCCTGTTCCAGTGCTTTGTGACTCTCAGAGTAAAGAAGTTTTTCCTCATATTCAGATGGAACCTCCTATGCTTCAGCCTGTGTCTGTTGCCCCTCATCCTATTGTTGGCCACCACTCAAAGGAGTCTGGTCGCATCCTTTTGACACCCACCCTTGAGATATTTATAAACATCAATGAGTTCCCCTTTCAGCCTTCTTTTCTCCAGGTTGAACAGATGCAGCTCTCTCAGTCTTTCCTCATAAGAAAGATGCTCCAGACCCCTCATCATATTCATAGACCACCGCTGGACTCCTTCCAGTAATACCTTGTTGTTCTTAGACTGGGGAGCCCAGAACTGGACTCAGGACTCCAGACACAGCTTCACCAGGACAGAGTAGACGGGGAGGATAACCTCCCTTGACCTGCTGGTCACATTTTTCTTAATGTACTCCAGGATACAGTTGACCTTCTTGGCCACAGGAGCACATTGTTGACTCATGGTCAACCTGTTGTCAACTAGAACTCCCAAGTCTTTCTCTGCAGTGCTGCTCTCCAGCAGGCCTGCCCCTATAACCTGTAGTGGTGCCTGAGATTATTTCTCCCTAGGTGCAGGACCTGGGGAGGATTTGCCCTTGTTGTACTTCATTAGGTTCTTCCCTCTCCAGTCCTCTAGCCTGTCCATGTCTCGCTGAACGGCAGCACAGCCTTCTGGTGTGTCAGGTCTTCTTCCCAGTTTGGTATCATTAGCAAACTTGCTGAGGTGCACTGAGTCTCTTCATTCAGATCATTGATGGCTGAACAGGACTGGACCTAACACTGGCCCCTGGTGAACCCCACTAACTACAGGCCTCCAACCAGTCTTTGCACGATTGATCACAGCCCTCTGAGCTCTGCCATCCAGCCAGTTCATGATCCATCTCACCATGCATTCGTCCAGCCATTTCCTGAGCTTGTCTATGAGGATGTTTTGAGAGATGGTGTCAAAAGCCTTGCTGAGGTCAACATAAAGGTAAATAGAAGAACTTCCATTATTCTTTTCTATGCAAAGAATAAGCTATTCCCATACTGCATAAGTTTGCAAACATCGATATTATTAGCTGCTTCAATAGTTAGCCTGAAAACACTTTGTGCGTTTACTTCAGTGTCTCACACATGCTCAGACAGTCTGCACTTGCTAGGTAACTTCATCTGGCTTTTTGTAACCCAGGCTTACACGGTCAGTATTAGATTTCAGTTTATCATTCTTGCCATATTAAATGTGTTCAGTATCCTGATTAATTCAGTATCACGTGTCACAATAGGTTGCAATTCATCTCTGTCTTGAGTTGCTAATTGACTGATTGAAGGCTAAGCTTTAACTCACCCAGCTGCAGGGCCTTACAGATACAGACAAGGAATGTAAAACATATCAATTCATTAGTTTGTAAAATGATACTGAAAGATGCTTAGAAATCTCTGCATGCAGCTATGTATGGGGTGCCACCCATACTGCATTTTGCAGATTGCAATAATGAGTGTGAATATAGGGATGATTTCAGTGACATACCTACTGAAATATCTTTTCGTTTATACCCTTGTAAAAGATGTTGAAATGTAGTGGAGGGTTCAGATAAGAGCAACAATAATGATTCAAAATTAGAATAATATAATTTTAATGGAAAGTTAAAAGGAAATTTGATTACAATTTTAGGCATCTACAGAGGGACTAGAGATTTATCCATAGGCAAGACTTTAATCAAGCAAAAGAATAACTAAGTTTTGATTGCTGGCACTTCAACTAAGAAAAAAAGTAAGTTGGAAGACATCAATATTTTATTTGAACAGTGTTGGTTAATTGTAAAACAAAACCAAACAGACAAAAACACCAAACAAACAACAACAAAAATAAAACCAAACCAATCCAAAACCAACTAGTATGCAATTTCATCATTATTTAAATTATTAGAATCATAAATAGATATATTTTCTAAAGGGCATTTTAATTTTAGCACAAGTTATCATAGAAGAGTATCAAAAAAGACAGTTTCTTCAATGATGAAAAATTACTAGGTGAAATTCTTAGATTGTGTCAAACATTTGGTTAAATTACAGAAACCTTTAATTTAGGAACCTTTGAAGTGCTAATATATTGAGTATTTTGGGGGGTAAATCTATAGGTATTGATAATTTAAGTAGAAAACAGAAACAATTACGAGAAAGAGAATAAAACAAAAGAAGGTGCTACTGAAGGATGGTTTTCTACCACTAAAATATTTCCAGTTACATTGAATGTTAATGTATCATAAGAATTCAAATGTGGTAATCAGCTATCAACACTGCGTAAGGGGAAAAAAGAAATATCCAAGTATTTGAATTTCATACCTATGTCTATTGAAAGAGATGTGCTAAACATTTTACATATTTCTGCCGTTTATCTTTTCCTTCAAACTATTTTCCCCTTTGTTTAAATTATTAATACTATTTTAAAACATTTCTTTTAATTCTACTTCAGTTTTTCTTTCAGTCCTCTCACTTGAAAAATAGCTGTGAATGGTTTATAGCAGATTTCAGAACAGACTGTCTAATTTGTCTTAATACCTTCAACTGTTTCTCCACCTGCAGATCAAGTTAAGTAACTGCCTTGTTACAAAGATTGAATTTCTCCCTTCATAGCTCATAACCGGTATTGGAATTCATCCTTTATGTGAAAGCTATAAACAACCATCTTCATTGACTAAGGATATTACTTGTTTATGTGTTAGATAAGAGGAATGTGGTGAAAATATCCAAGACAGTGATCATTCAGTCATGTTTTGGATTAAGTTATTATGTGTTAAAGTCATTATACATTGACATTTCCTACTTTATCAGTGAAGTTTCAGAAAGGTAGACATGCAGGTTTATCTGAAATAAGTTTCTATTTTCTACGCATTTCTGTTAGTAAGAGTGAATGTCAGTCATTGTAGCTTGAATTATGACTGCACCTTTCTTGACAGGTTTAGGTATTGTGTTATCTTTGAAGTATAAGAAGTATACTTAATGTTTTATGTGTGGCTCCACAGTAAAATATTACAGCAAGCTATGCAAGGTGCCTCCGAAAACATCATCAGAAATACATGATCTCTGAGACAACTGTTGGTTATATTTTCTATCAGGATACAGATATTCCTAAACTTGATACAGCTGTTCCCAAACTTGTGCTAGATGTTTCAAAGGCAAAGGACACAGCTGGCTGTCCCTTGGAGCTTTGGGTTGTGTCCGTGCCCCACATCCATACGACGGGGTTTCCTTGCAGAGGGCAAGAGCAGCAGGAGGAGGCCAGAAGGAGCACTGGTGCTCACATGGCTGTCATGCGGCACAGTGACAGTACTCAGATCCTGTGGCAGTAGTGGCCATGACCAGACACAAATACTTCTTAGGTCCTGGGTCTGGGGGTGCTCTGGCATCAGTCTGATTTGCTACAAGGGGGGTACCTGTGTATAAATACAAAATACAGAGGAAAGAAAAACTGTATGTTTGAGATCAAAAGGGGACATCTGACTGTGTCTATACTATTTAACACTTTTCCATGTATTTGACATAGGGGCTGACATTATCCACGTAGTATAGATTAAAAGAAGCAAATAAATATATTCAATATATCAGCCCAGCTACAACGAGTACTGGGTAAGAAGTAAGTTTTGTGTATTTAAGTGAGAGAGGGGGAGGATAACAGGCTGTTCAGAATAAGACATGAATTTTATGCACAAGGAAGAGACCTTAAAATATACAGAGACCTTCATGGGAGAAGCTGGCAAACAGTGTCTTTACTGGATTCACTAATATAAAGCAGTGAGCAGTGCAATAGCTATAACCTTCCCTGACAGAAAGGGTAGATCCATATATTCTCACCCTTTGCAACAGGTAATCTTTTTCTCAGGAAAGAGTTCAGAACTTTCATCTTGCTGCTGTTATACTCTTTGCAGTATCTCCAGTGTACTCCAGAGTACTAAAAGCAGACAAGAACTGCAGTGCAGCGAATGTCTATGTATAATGGCACGCAGCCATTCACTGTGATAGTCGACTCGAAGTAGTGCTCCAAACACCAAAAGGTAGGCAGCTGGAGAAAAGCTAGGATTCAACATGAAACAACAGCTTCACTGAAAACATCTGGTATTAGCTTAGGCTTATAGAATGTGAACTTTCTTCATGGCTTGGTAATGCCTCGTTTTTCTAATTGTTGTCATAGATTTAGGACATTGCACCTGGCTTAAAAGAGCTTGAGACAGATCAATGTCTCTGCTCTGAGGGTCTTTAAGATCCTTTTTATATTACCATTTCTGTAGAAGATATAAAACCGTTAATAAAGATAGTGCTCTTACTGGTAAAGTAAAAAAATTCCTCAAACTCATCACAATGCCTACTCTGTTTCCTTTTTACTAAACTCCTAATTTCCACATCACACGCAGCAATCTTTAATTTTGCTCTACAGCAGCACAGCCACTTTCCCCAACTAAGTAGATCCTAGCCTGTTTTGCAAGCTAAGACAAGTCAATGGCTGAACTTGCCTATTTCCCAGGTTAGTCCTACTGCCTCAGACACCCTAAACAGGAATTTCAGTTAAAATCCACCATCGGTGCCTTTATTCTGTGCAATTTATTGCTATTGCTTACAGGGATGTTACATCCTTCTAAGGGAGTTGTAGAATGTCTGTTCACTCTATCAGAGCTGAAAACAAACGATACAATAGAATTAAACTGTGCTTACTTTTCTGTAGGCATCTTACAGAGTAATTCAACATCAGTTTCATTAGTACATTTGGAAGAGTGCAACAGTATAACAAATAGTGTAATACTCCTTGTGATAATTCCTAGTATTCAGATACAAGAGAGAAGTATAAAGCTTTATCTATTTGTTTCCCATTAGGTGAGTGTATGACAGCCAAATCCTGGCAAACTGTGATTTCTGCTCTGTCTTACATATATATGATGCACAAAAGTACAGGAGTTATGATAATGATTTTCCATGGCATGAAATCTTTCCAGTTACTATAATAAGGTAAACATCTGTGACTATCAAAAACTGGTCATAGATCCAAAATTTGACAGAGCTCCTATGGGTACTGTTCAGACAAATAAATTTATTTTTAACCTATAAATAAATGGAACAAATTTTCCACAAAGTGCTTGTGATTTTGCAGGTCATCTGGAATCACATATTATTCAAGTTAAACAAATGGTGAAGAATGATGACTCGTTTTTTTCCTGTAATTGAAATGTTTCATTCATAAATACAGCACCATGTGCTTTCTGTCATAAAAGGAACTTCTTCTGTATAAAACTGAAGCAGCATGGGTATTTTAAACGTAAATACATTGTATTGCCTCCCAGCTTCTCATTCCTCTTCTGACAGTTTAGATAAGGAATTCCAACAAACCCATGAATTTATAATAAGTCCAGTAAAGCTCTATATGTTATTACTGGGGGACCAGGGTTATTTTCACACAAAGTAGTCTTGATTTCTGCTTTAATAATTTTATCCACAAAAATAATCACATTTTTAAAATTAATGAAACTCCTTGTACCTTTTACATATTCTAAATCAACCCTTTGGGGCTGGATCCAGTGGTCCAAGAAACCAAAGTAATTAAAATTCATACTCCTTCAGATTTTTATTTAAGTGATAGCCATTTTAATTAATCCAAACATGTGGTCATTTTGCTAGTAGTAGCACAGCATTTCTTGCCAAGAGAAATATCGGCAATGCCCAAACCTTTTATTTAATGTCCTGAGCTGCCAATATCTTCTGAACTGACCGTACTCTCTATGTAAGCGGAATAGCCTGAATCAGCATTGATGTGCAGTCATAATTGACCTTGTTGTCCTTTATTTCCCTAGAAATCTCAAAAAACAAAGCAAACACTGCTTAATTCTGACCAGTCTTCCATCAAGTCCATGTAGAACCTTATCTTTTGGAAAACAAAAGTGAATAGTAAATGGTAATTAAGGTTCCCTTTGATAAGCATAGTGGCAGAAAGACCTGAAACTCAATATATACGTTTTCTTTACAGGATATATTGAAGACAATTTAAGTCAGAGGCTCTAAGAATAGAATATAAATGTTTGTGCTAGGTACATTTCTTTTGATGACCCTTTGAGACCTTGGCTTAGATGCTACTATAACATTTTGATATACCTGATCTGATATTTCTGTGTAGTTCTTTCAGATAAAAGAAGCACGTGGTACATTTATCTTAAATATCTTTGAATCTTTGAGTTGTAAGATTAAGAGATAATGGAAGTACTTGTTTCTTTGTCAGTGAGGGTGCTTGATACAGAATAATTTTGGGGAAAAAAAACCAAAACCAAAAACCAAAAACAAACCCCCAAAACACCACCACCACCACCACCATCACCCCCCCCAACAAAACAAAACAAAAAACCAAAACAAACAAAGAAATCTTATAATTCCAAGTCAAAAATATGATGAGAGGAAATTAGGACTCATGCAAAACCAGGCAATACAGTAGGGAGCTGAGCGAGGTCATGGCCAGAATATGTATCCCAAACCTGACACTCTGAAATGCCAAGTTAAGACACTTTCACTGTTTCTTAGAATTCATCATACATACAGAAGTTGTGGTATTTTTGATCTCCTCATATCCCTTCAAGTGTGAACACATTTTTTTCATTCCAATTCACCAGGTCAGTCTCAAGAGCAAACAAGGCCAAAACACCTTTATTCTTCCTCTTTTGGTGGTGTGGTAATCACCATTTGTTTGGTTATGATTCCTTGGTTTGTGTGTATAGTACCCCAAAATTCCTTGAGGGTCTCTCATTCTACATTGGTCATATCTGTAGCTTCCTAACTCCACAGATTCAGTTAGAATGACATAGTTTGGCAGTATAGAAAGCAGGTCTTCCCTTATGTTACAGTCATTGAAAATAAAGATTATGTCTTTGGTAAGGAAATGGAGCAGTGCCTAGAGCAGTTAGCTTTTCAAAGGCAGCAGTGAACTTAAGTGAGAATAAAGGTAAATATCTTTCTGTCTTCCTGACATACAATATGGGCTACTGACTCATCAAGCTGTTTTTCACTTATCTCGTTAGATTCTGATGCTGTCATTTTTATACTTTCTTGCAATTATCGTTCTGTTCTGAGCAGATTAGCAAACTATATTTTGAAGAAAAAAAGCCCACAAACACATGTTTCTCAAAGGCATAAAACCACATTTTTTCAGAGTCATAGACTAGTATTGTCATGCATTTTTCAAACTGTTAGATGTTATCTTTTAATCTTCTATTTATACGTATATAGTTCATTGTAAATCAGAAGCATTTTCAATATGCTGTTGGGGAAGAAGAGGAGAGTTGCTGGGGGGAGGGAATTTATTTATTTATTTATAATTTCAAAGCAAGGTTTGCCTATTTATAAAACATGACCCATAGAACTTGAAAATGCCTCACAGAAAATCATCACCTTGAGGAAAGCAAACTGTCCAACTACTACTTTGGTGAAATTAAATGCCATGACTAATGGCAGTAATTATCCTCCCTTATTAATAGCTATAAAGGGCCTATTTGTTTCCATGTTGGTGCTTACCAAATTGATCTCTGTTTTAGTGAGCACTGAAGTACAGTGTTTCTCTCAGTGTTGGAGGAGGAGAGAGCAGCAGAACCAGATCTGCTCAGAGAAAAGTTAAATGGAGTTTTTTCGTACCTACAAATTTGTGACACAGAACTGACATCCAGGAGGGGCTGCAATGTGACTGCTGAGAACCTGGTCACAGCAATAATGAGATCAGAGCACAACATATCTGTAAAAGACCATCTCCTTAATGCTTGATTCAACTGAATATACTCGAAGATTAAACTGAAGGACATCACATGTGAAGCCTCACAATGTAGCTATTTAATATTTTATGGAGTGAGAATTGCATAAATTGAATAAGACCTTTGTAAAAGAGTGAGAGCAACAGTGACAGCACAGATACAACCATGTCTCTCATTTAGCTCTAATGTCACACACCAGGCAATGAAAGGCAGATTCTGCATTTCATTTAAAATGGATATTTCAGCAGAGGCATTAGGAAAGCACTGTATTAATACCAAACTAATGAAGAAGATTTGAGTAAGTTCTCTTTTTATTTTTTTGGCTTGTGCTAGAGCTAAGTACTACTACAGTCACCTTCTACCATGAGAAGACTTAATTAGCATAATTATCTTTAATTTTGCATTGATTAATGTGCCGCAAAGGGATATGTTAAGGTAGTGTGCTTAAGGTCCAGACTCTATATGTAGATAAAAAGATACAATAAAATGCTTTGTGATTTGCACTTCTTATAATAAGAATTAGGATGAAATCTTGGAAAACAAATCTAACCAGTCATAGATTTCCATCTGACCTGACAGAACACTTAGAAAAGTTTCTTGGGTAATTTTTCTGTTTAAAACAAAATAATGCATTTAGCTAAACTTAAAAGTATGAAATGCAGCAAAGTCTTTTTTATACTTCAGACATCTAAGCATATTTTCAATATGAGTATTTATTTCGTTATGAATATTCATCATATTTTATATTACAACACTACTTAAAGGCTGAACTGGAACCATTGTACTATTGCATAAGGTACAGCCTTGACCATTATAAAGCACATAAAGATACAAAAAAATGTCAGTTTATATCCAGCACACAAAGGTAGAGAGATTTTCCCCAGGTCTTATGGAGGTCAACTCCATGACTTCAGGATCTTGTAAGGTCATCCTTGGACTCAAATTCTTGCATAAAGCAGTGTTGCTGTCCAAAATACACATTCTCTCCAAAGACAAATCTATTCACAGGACATGATGCACAGCATTTGACTACTTTCTGCTAGAAGTTTATATATTCTTTTGGGAAGTGGAGCTAGGACATCTCACAATTGAGTAACTTCTTGTCATCAGTATATGAGAAAAAGATCAAACAATCATTTCAAGTATTAACACACCTGAAGCCATTAGTGTTTCAGGTTTTCAAAGGCATTTGGACTCCTAAAGGAGGAGAAAAAGACCCACTGGAGTTAGCAAAAGTGCTTAGCTGCCTAACTACAATTTTCATAAGATAAATAGTATAAATACCTTTGAAAGGCTTCCCTTGGGTGTTACTTTTAAATGTTTAGCCAATGGTCTTGATTCTACTCACTCTAAAATCATTAACAAAAGTCCCCTTGGCTGCACCAGCAGAAAAACAAGACCTTACTGCATCTGTGACATGAAAGAGGGTAACTGGTATCTCATATGAGCAGAACAGAAGTTTCAGTCTGAAGTAGCAATGATCCATGAGCTATGTAACTTGTCTAGAAAGCACACTCATAGAGCATTCTTTTTTGTAAAACCAAAGAAAAAAGTTGGACGTGCTCAGTGAGATATTAAAGAGTCTGTAAGTCAGTTCTGAATGGACGTTAATATCTCATAATAGTTCAGTCTAAAACTGAAGTTTCTACTTTAAAGGGGAAAAGGTTTTCTCTTCAGTTTCCCTGAGGTCAGAACCCACTATTAAAATATAGAAGGTTGTATCATGATTATTTTGTTGCTTTTTAAAAAAATATGATAACATGGGAATATGCTGCTTCATTTAAATGTTACTGTACTTTTATTTCTTTCTATCTGCTTTTCTCAAAACGAAAATTAAAACAGAGCTGAAGTTTGCCAGTGCATATCAACTCTAAGATGTTTTGAAAGCATTCTGAAAATACTTGCAAAACTGTACATAAAGGTCACTCTGATCTTCTGCATATTAGGGAAACGGTTGCTAGATCGGAGTTTGCAGAAACAGCTTTGAGGCTAGTTACGGCTTAAAAAGAAAAAAAAAAAAAGTTGCTACTACAAATACCGATAACAGTAGTCAGTACTTGAAGTGCCTATTATTATTAATCCCCCAGGTTTGAGATATGGAGTTGTTATCCAGATGAACAGGCATTGTTAATAAAACTGAAACCTACAGAACCGTCATCTATGGAACCGTTCATATAATAGAAAGATTGACTTTAATCAGTGAACACATGGAAAAATAGAAATGTTTCATAACATTGAATTATTTGAATGCTGTACTCTGAGATGGTATTAACATATTCAGGTTCTCCATTCCTTCCAAGGTGAAAAACAAAAGCAAACATAGGGAAAAAAAAAAAAAGTTGTTCGCTCTTATTGAGACCATGCTGAATACCTTAAATATAATTTCTTCAAAACAGGTAAATATTTTCTCCTACTAAAAGTCATTCTGTAATCACAAGAAATCTCTTTTTTTCAGGCAAACTAGGCTGTTTTCCCAAGTTTATCCAAGACAGTAAATCAAGTCATGGATATTACAGTTTCAACGTTATTTAAAGTAAATAGGAAAATATTTCATAAGAATTATTGATTAGTTCATAAATGAGGAAACTTGGAACTGAATGGCTTTGGTGACTCAAATGTATTCTACTACTAGTTCAGATGTTTGAATTGGTCCCAAACAAATAACGGTTTTAATGCATGTTTGTGTGTTCATTATTAATATAAAACCAATGTCTGTGCTATATCTAAATCTATTTTCTGCTGAAGAAAAGTGCTGGGCAAGGCAGGAGAAGAGAGGAGAGGCAAGAGTGATTATGATAGATTCACATGATTGGCTACCAGAAGTCTGGGCCATTAGTAGTAGGTTCAAAGATCCCATAGAAACTGTTATAACTTTACTATATCTGTGTTATTAGTGTCTCCCTTCTCTGTACAGATTTTCTTGCCTATTTTGGGAGAAAAAATGTTTTGTCTACAGAAGTATTACAGTTTTCAAGAATATTAAGGAAAGTTCAGACACCAGGAAAATCCCAGAAATTGTGAAATTGAGTAGTCATGGGGAAAGAGAGCCTCTTTGTAATATTGCAATGACATGCCATGCAGTCACTCACTAATTTTATAAGATCCATCAGCAGTAGTGAGTCTGATGTGCACTTGACCCCTCCCTTTACAGATAGCTGTGTCACAAGTCAGTCTCTCACCATCCTACAGAGATATCACGCCTATCCCCTAAAGGCTTCACATGTGCCACTCTCTTACGCTGTGTCCTCAAGATCTCTCATCCTCAGTATTTCCTTGCAGAAAGGCTGAGCAAACAGGCTGCAACATCAACCTCACTGATCTGTCAAATGTGGAACATTCAGAGAAGTTTGCTGAAGAAATTAATCTACTAGGGAACATACGTGAACTTTTACAGTTCTTAGGGAAAAGAAAAATATGAGCAATTTCAGGATATCACAATGTGAATACTCTGGATAACATTAGCAATGGGTTCATTTGAACAACATTTTTGGCAGAAATTCTGCAGGTTCACTGCTCTGCATGTCATGACCATGACAAAGTATAAACTGCAACCCTTCTTAGCCAAACTAAAACACAAAACAAAAATGCAAAGGAAGTGAAGGCAGGGATACACATCCTGAGCTGATTAGAGGGATATGGTCTGGGAGTGCAGGGAGGGGATCAGGAAAGCCAAGGCATACCTGGAGCTGAACTTGCATAGGGATACGAAAAATAACAAGGTTTTTTTTAGGTACATAGGAAAACAAAGGAAGATGAAAAAAACTGTATCCCCCCCAGTGGGCAAAATGGGAGATTTGGCTACAACTGGCACTGAGAAGGCTGAGGTACTCAACAACTTTTTTTCCTTGGTCTTCACTGGTGAGTGCTTTAGCCACACCACCAAATTCACAGAATCCAAAGGCAGGACTGAAAGAATGAAGTGCTAC
Source organism: Pampusana beccarii (assembly GCA_013399365.1). Lineage (NCBI taxonomy): Eukaryota > Metazoa > Chordata > Aves > Columbiformes > Columbidae > Pampusana > Pampusana beccarii. The sequence continues at coordinate 40,231 of VWYH01002443.1, read as the reverse complement.
CCATGTAGGAGAAGACCAAGTTCAAGATCACATAAGGAACCTGAGGGTGTACAAGTCCACAGAACTTGATGAGATCTGTCTGAGGATCCTGAGGGAGCTGGCAGCTGAAGTTGCTAAGCCACTCTCCATCACATTTGAAAAGTTGACGCAGAATGATGAAGTTCCCAGTGACTGGAAAGGGGAAACATAACCGCCATTTTAAAAAAGGTAATAATAAGAAGACCTGAGGAACTACAGGCTGCTCAGACTCAGGTCTTTGTCTGGCAAGACTGTGGAGCACATCCTCCTGGAAACTATGTTAAGGCACATGGAAAACAGAGAAGTGATTCATGAGAGCTAACATGGCTTCACTAAGAGCAAATCCTGCCTAACAAATGTAGTGGTCTTCTACAACAGGGTAACAGCATTGGTGGATAAGGGAAAAGCGATTGATGCAAACTACTTGGATTTGTGCGAAGTATTTGATACTGTCCTGCACAATATCCTTGACTCTAAAATGGTAAGACATGGATTTCATAGGTGGACCACTCAGTGGAAAAGGAATTGCCTGGATGGTCTCACTCAAAGTGCTGTGGTCAAAAGCTCGATGTCTGGGTAGAGACAAGGTACAAATGGTGTCCCTCAGGGATCTGTACTGGGATCAGCACTGTTTAACATCTTTGTTGGGGGCACAGACAGTGCGACTGAGTGCAGCCTCAGCAAGTTTACAGAGGACACCAAGCTGAGTGGTGTGTTTTAAACACTAGAGGGAAGGCCATCCAGAGGACCTTTGACAGGCTTGAGAGGTGGACCCTTACGAACCTCATGAAATGCAACCAGGACAGCTGAAGGGGCCTGAACCTGAGTTGAGGGAATCCCAAACATGGATACAGCCTGGGCAATGAGCAGACTGAGAGCAATCCAGCAAAGAAGGACTTGGGGGTAGTGGTGGATGAAAAACTAAATATGACCCAGCAATGTGCACTCACAGCCTGGAAAGCCAATTGCGTGCTGGGCTCAATCAAAAGAAGCCTTGCCAGCAGGTTGAGAGAAGTGATTCTGCTCCACTACTGGGATCTCGTGAGACCCCATCTGGAGTACTGTGTGCAGCTCTGAGGACCCCAGCCTAAGAAAGACATGGACCTGCTCAAGAGGTTCTAGAGGAGGGCCACAAGGATGATAACAGAACTGGAGCACCTCCCCTCTGAAGACAGCCTGAGAGAGTTTGGGTTATTTAGTGTAAAGAAGAGAAGGCTCCAGGGAGATGTTATAGAGGCCTTCGAGTATTTAAAGGGGGCCTACAAGAGAGATGGGGAGGGATTCTCTACCAGGAGGTGTAGTGACAGGATGAGGGGTTAATGGTTTTAAACTGAAAGAGGGTAGATTCAGATTAGATATTGGGAAGAAATTTTTTTACTGTGAGAGTGGTGAGGCACTGAAACAGGTTGTCCAGGGAAGCTGTGGATGCCCCATTCCTGGAAGTGTTCAAGGCCACGTTGGATGAGGCTTTGAGCAACCTGACCTAATGGAAGTGGTCCCTGCTGATGGCAGGGGGATGGGATTCTAGGATTCTATGATTCTCTTTTATGTGGATTTCCTTATCTGTTCTCCTTCCCACCTTCAGTATAGTTTAAGTGCTTTGTGCTTAGGTAAGAAGAACTTGTATCTATTTTTAGTATTATGTCATCTGTAGTACATGACTTGATTTAGTGGGAGAGGAAATACTGGAGGAAGAAAAAAGGCTTTATAGTGAATTTGTTTAGGCTCTGAAGCTGTCTCCATTTTGAGTTGACTACATGGCGATGTTGTCAGCTTCCACTCTTGACAGTAAGTCAGAGAAGGCACATGATCGGAAGATCCATTTTAGGGACATTGATACATCTACAGGTGGCATCCATCAACCCAAATGTGAGCCAGTGGAACATCATTCTTGATCTTCAGTAGTCACATACTGCATTTCTGTTCCTCTGACCAGAACCTGTTTGGAAGAGAAAGGCAAGTAAACCATCTTCCATCATTCTGCTGGAATTAGATCTATTGAAGAATAGACCATTGTCTCGGTAAGCTGTCAACTGAGACATACATTGCTTTATTTTCACTTCTGCTTTGAATTTCTGATTGGTCAAATGCTCTGTAAAATTCCCAGATGACTGTATACCTCTTATCTTACTTTTTGGATTAATAAATTATTAGCACTGCACAGATAATTAGGGCATTCAACATTAACCTATTAACCAATTAAAGAGAAAGAAGAAAAATTCAGAAGCAAAATGCTAGGCCTTTATGTTCCTCTTTAATTAGGAGAAAGGGATAAGTAATTCTTTTGTGTATGACACAAATACCATTCTGCTTTTTGAGTTTACAAGTGGAAGGAAAATACTAAAATTTGAGGAGTATCTACATGGTCCACAGGAATATGGTGTTCTGTAAAGTGGAAATGAATGATGTGATAAAAATGTTAAATAAAAGGTAATTATTTTATGTATTTTCAGCAGAGTAAGGTATGCATTTTTAGCAGAGTCCATAATAAGTATTGAAGACTTTTTCCTATACAAAAATTGCATAATATGCCATAACACTTCTTGAGTCAAATTCTACAAATAGACAATTTCTCGCATTTTCCATAAATATATCTTTTGCTTTTGTAGAGAGTTAAAACATTTCTTATAGTTACCTCACAATAGCTTAAGGATTTAAAAAACCAGCATATTTTAGGAGATACGGCATTTCACTTGGACTTTCAAACAGCATATTCACTGAACTACACAGAATAGTGCTTTTTTTCATGGTGTTTGGCACAGAAAATTTTTTCAGAAGTCTTGTGGGGAATGGAGTAGAATGGAAATTATTTATCTATCGGAAACACTGATTGTGTTTCTTTTTTTCTAACTATATAATATGAATAAAATGTTTGGAATTCTCCTTCAGACTTTACTAATATCTTCACCTGGACAGATGTGCGAAGTCATCTAAAAGAGGTACATACTTGCATAATATTTCTATATTAAATTTAAAATATATATTAAAATTTATAATATACAGAAAATTAGTGTAAACCCCCCAAAATCCAGAAGATTTGGAGTTGGACTGAGTATTTTATTTTTGCATCAGCTTCTCAAATAGACAAAATATATAATTAAATAGACAAAATGAATCATGACATAAATTGTAATACAGTCTTTCCTCCACACAATTTCTAATTGCATCTTGTACTTTAAATATGGCATGTGTCTAGATTTTTGATCAGCCCTCTGTCTTTGGAAAACCTCAAGAGTATTTTATAACCTACATACTAAATACCCCACTGAGATAATGAGATTAATCATGGTGGTAAATAGAAAATTATGTTTCTTAGTCAAAGACTGGAATGGTAACAATTATATATTATGTTGCCTTGCATACTACATTTCTTTCATAAGTGAAGGTAATTGCACGACTTTATAAAGAAAAATTACACATGCAGACAATCAACATGCACTGCACTTCTCACTGACAATGATGTTTTCAACGTACATTCTTTTGTTTCTTATTAAAAATAACAGCACAGATTTTATGCACATTTAATAAGTTATTAACCATTTGGAAAGATCTACTCTAGTTGACACTATGCAGACAAAATCAATTATTAAATAGACAAGAGTGTGCAAAGTTAGGAATGTTGAGCAATATGATGTGGTTTTTGTTGACAAGTTATGCTCAACATAGCTACATGTATGAGAACTCCTGAACTTGCTTTCTGCCTCAGAAAGCCTAGCAGATGTTATGAATGTGTTTGCAATTTTGGCCAAAAATTTCCCTAACAGAACAATTTTCTTCTGATTCACAGGAGCAACACTTCAAATATTTTCAAATGTAAGCCTCAAAGCATTAAATTCTAGCAAATGTCAAAATGTTGTATTTCAACATTTTCACTCTCAAAATTCAAATATTGCAGTGGGATTTTGATTTTTGTCTTCCTTTTTCTCTTTTTTTAAAAAATTTTTTTAATGTCATGAAATAGTCTGAGATTTTGACTTTTCATTTGGCATCTAGAAATTAAAGGCTAAAACTTAGCTAGACTTCATTAATTTCAACTACATCTAGCTGCAAATGAGATTTTGGGTGTTGTTTTACACCAATAGAGTCAAATAATGTAAGTAGAGAGAGAACTAATTAAAGAGCTATAGTCTGCATGTCTATGCCTATCAATTTCCAAGAGGACCGAGACTGGAACTGTTGCATATCGGTAGGTAGGACATGTTATTGGAACACAAAATTAATTTAGAATCTAGGTTTCCATCCTTAAAATATATTATTTGTAGCCCAACTAGGCTACAAAAAAAGCCCTTTAAAATTGATAACATGTTTCCACAGCACAAACCAAATAGAAAATGGGGGGGTGGGGTGGGTTTGGTGTTCTTTTTTTTTTTTTAATCTCAAGATTTTAAACACCAGACTCATGTCTATAGGGGAGTGACTCATGATTTTTGAATGCTTTGAGTCAGGTATTTTCAGAATTCCTAGACAGATAGTTGGCTCAATAATGTTACTGAATAAAAGGTCGAGTGAAACTCTCTACTTTCTATTTTCTTATATTCTAGTATGCCTGGGTAAAGAAAGGTTGATTTGCTATCTTGCTTACTTGCTGATACATAAACTACAGTGAAGTGGACTGAGAAACCAGGATAGCAGCAGTTTATGCACTGATAATTTATGTGTGGTTTGGTTTACATAATTATTTCTTTATTCAATTTAAAAAAAAATGCATAGTTGCCATGGAAACTGCTACATCATGGGATTTGGATTACTGTGAAGAGGCAGGGTATTTTATAAACAAATAAACACAGAAGACACATAAATCAAATGCTAATCAGCATCGTGCATGTTCTTAGGACAATAGAGCTTGAGTTTCCCACTCTTGTTGAGGGTGCAAAAGGTTCAGACCACAGGCTCAATCTCTACACTGGTATTCTCAAATATAATATTACAAGGTATATTGAAGTTATGTTATTTCCCCATCTCCGTGGCTGCACTTCTGAATAACTGTGTTCAACAGTGTTTTTTTAAGCACAGATCCCTAAACAAGCCTTTTTATTTTCTAGGTGCTTACTAAAACTCATGGCCTCTTTATGAACCTGCAATATGAAAGGTATGACTATCTAAGAAGTGAAACTATTAGCACTTCATTAAATCCACAGGAGAGAAGAAACCTGTGTTAACTGAATGCATAGGACAGAAGGGACAAATTAGTATTATTTCATCTACTGTTCTAATTTTCAGTTCTTTTTATATCTTGCTTGTCTATTTTTTCCTCTTTTTGAAAATTCTTGGCTTATCATTCAGAATTAAAAATAATCACAGTTCTCCCCCAACACGCATACACACCCCCATCTACTTCATAATCATGTCTATTAAAATTCATCTCTGTTGCTATGTGAATTCTGTATACTTCTACTTCTCTCTGCTTCTTTGTGCTGATTGACTTGCACATCACAAAATGAAAAATTCAGAAAAAAAAAGTTGGTACTTAATAAGAACCCTAAGACCAGTTTAAATCTAGTCAGTCCTGAACAATGTTGTAAGAGATTACTTACTTTTGATGCTCTATGCAGGATGATCGGTCAAAAAATGCACATTTCAGAGAGGTTCTCACTCATAAATGATTTAAATTTGGATGCTTAATTTGACTTTTCCATAAGAAGAGAAGTCAGGAAATATTATTTTATGAGGAAAAATATGAAAAAGTTAAATATTTATATACACTGTCCAGTGCCCCTTGAACTGAAAATGTTATGTGGACAAATCAACAAACATACATTCACAGTTCAAAATTCTCGTTCTTACTTATTCCAAAAATGTTTGTTTCCTGAAAAATGTTTCAGCAGCAGTAATTTTTATTTTCCAATAGAAAGAGTTTTTTTGTGGAAAATTTCTCCTCAGCTGCAAAAATTAGTACATCTTTGGCAGCATACCTCACAGGAAAGGGCTATGAGTTTTCGAGAATGTCCTATTTACATTTTTCTTATTATTCTTATAAGTGTTTCAGCGTTACAAGGGGACAGCAGAAACAGTGCTGCTATAGTAAGCAGAAGCTAACACATTTCATATTGTGAATTTGCTGCACTGAGGTAATTTCCAAACAGGCTTAACCATGGTGCAAGTTCAGATGCTGACAACATCCTGCAGTTCTCCATCATCTTTCCACTCTGCACACAGGGCTTCAGCTCTGCAGAACCTCACTGTCATTTCCGCTCCTGCTGCTGGAGGCTGACACTTAGGCATAGCTGTCCCTAGGTTGTTTCTGAACTCGTAGCTTAAATACTTTCCTTGCCTGCATCATTTTGATAGACTGCATCAGTAAAACCACATGCACATATATGCTGATGGCTGTAGAAACAGAGAGAGACTTGATGACACGAGGCAACAGCAGTAACCTCATAGCCTTCAACCACCACCACCTAGACAGAAAAATAACGCTTCACCCATTACCTTTGCAGTATGAGACACATCTGCTAAGGCAGGAGAGTCCATTGAGTCCTAAAGGAAGAATGGAAAGAAAACACTTGTTGGTTGTGTTTTGGTTTTTTTTGTCTTCAGAAGGTCATAGTGTTTTGACTGGATGGCAAAAACTCTGTTCTCTCTTACATGGAAAAAAGCTTTGTTCCTAATAAAACATATATACCACATCTTACATTTACATTTTTATGTATCCAAACACATAGATTAATGTAGCAGCAAGTATATGTAAATTAATTACTGGTTTGTAGAACTTATACACATAAACATAGTTATCCACTAACTTCAGTTAAATGTCCAAATCTAATAAATCACATCAGCTCTTCTACAGCCACCATCTAATTAGTGTCAAATGTTAACTATAATTAAATTCCATATGTCAAATGGAAAAAAAAAAAATGTTAATTTGTTTTGCAATTAAATTAAATAATTTGCATAAAAAAACTCCACTAAAATTAAGTGGTCTAACTAGAAACTTACTTAGTTCTTTCAGTGGATGGGAAAGCCTCAGTAAACTTCACAATTACCTACAATTACATGAGGTAACTCTTCAGAAGTCAAAGCTATAGAACAAAGATCCCCTCTATTATGACTTATTTTCTCAGCTGATATAAAGTGATACAGCCCTACTGACTGTGAAAAACCTTTAGTTCTGCAAAGTGGAAGTTTGTAACAGCAACTATCTGCTTAAATTATGTAGACTGAATAATACCTCTAATTTTTGCTAGGCAGGAGAAAAGAGTTTTGCAACAGATTTGATGTAGGGTTTTCCCTAAAATGTGGTTTTGGTCAGAAAATTGTAACTTGCCAAAACTTGTAGGTCAGTGCTTTAAGTGTTTTGGCAACTGCAGTGTAGTGTGCAGCTGATGTTAAGCTAGTGCAATCTACTGCTAATAGCAGTCTCATAATAACTTAAAATTCAGTATAACTTCCCATGGCTGCAGTGTGGATCTCTCCAACCACATCTAGTTGACATTCTCTAACAATGGCTATTTTATAGCTTCCTCTATTTCCTTTTTATTTCTTTTTTTTTTTTTTTTTAAGCTGTGCATTGTTATATGAATGACCAAAAGAAAGAAGCTCTTATTCGTTTTTAACCTAAATTCTTTCTCTCCAAGGAAGCTCTGTGAAGCATTACCCTATGTTTCTCCTCATTTGTGCTACCCAAAATGGAGGTTAAGTTAATGATCAACTAAATACACAACCCTTTAAGTCAATTTGTTATAGAACTTTTGTGATAGACAAATGTAGATTATAGATTTATTGTCTAAAACATGAAATGACTTGGAGCTAAGAAAAGCCCAGAGATGACTACACACTTCAGACCAGGCTTTCATCATGTCTCCATTTGCCAAGTGGAGTATCTCATTCTCACAATATCCTCACCAATACCCAAGCAATTTGAATGTTCTTGGAAAACAGGGCTCCCTCCAGCTCCCTGGGAACACTGAGTCTCCAAGGCAGACTCACCCTTGATCACTTCCTTATAAACCTGTGCATAGGGTTGTGGTAATATGTCTTAAATGCAGTTTGTGGCTCTGATGAATGAAGTGTGCAGACCTAGATGATAACACTTACATTTAGAAGAATCAAAATTTACCTGCCTTTTTGCTTTATTCATATTTACATATATTTGTGTTTTCTTATATTTGCATGGCAGGATGAGGTAAGAGGTCAAATTATGGTGGGGAAAAACAAGAGAAAAATACAAACACTTTGCTTAGGTCACTAATACCATCATGCCGATGTGTTAACAAGTAATGCTTATTGTAAGGCTGTCATTTACAATGTCATGTATACCAAATTCCTTTCCTGAAAATTTATTTGTGTTCATCTTTCTAGCAGAAAAAATTGCACAAGGCCAGAAGGCTAGTGCAAACACACTGAATTTTTTTATATATTTATAGTCAAATCACATTAAATAGGAACATTTTTTCCAGAATAATTTGCAAATGAAAGAAGCCTAGGAGCTGTATGTAAGTGCAAAGTATGGTATTAAAAAAAAAATCCTGAAAAAAAAAAGCCAGTTCTGCTTTGGGATCACTATTACAGTGTTCCTATGGAAACCAGTTATTTGTGCTGCATGCATCATCATATATATTTCAGGAACTTGAGTGCTGAAAAAAGGGGAGTGGAAAATTGCACATGCTACACTAAGTTAAATCCAAAGACAAGCCTATATTAAATTCCTTGACCCTTTGAGTAAAAAGCAAAACACCTTTATGTGATTTCACCCAATTGACACTTGAAAGCGTGGTTTTCAGAAAAGGGGCTATGAAAAAATGGCATGCACTTGCTTATCTGCTTCTCATTTTGTTCTGAATCCTATCTCTAATTCATTGCTAAATAGCAGTTTCATTCTTGTCAAGCTGCATCAAGGTGCTGAAGGGTGAAAGTGTTCAGTTGCTTTCAAGACCACATACCTCTGCAAGACTGCAGGCAGTGGAAAACACTGATAGCCATTTGAAGTAGCTGGTTATTACAGAAAAAGGCAGAGGAATGTCCAGAAAGGAGAGTGTGTTACACTACTTAAAGTCAACTGGGAGACAAAGTCTGTCAGGTTCAATAGTGTTCAGTCTTTGGGGCTAGGTAAAATATTTTTCTGTCCAAGCTTTCTTTTGTTAATGCACTGTCAGTGTTGACTTGAGGTCTCCAAATCCTGAACTACCTCATAACATGCAGATTCAGCTGCTTCTCAGAGCCAGAACTGAATAAACAAATCTGGCAGTTATTAAAACATCTTTTCGACTGTAATCTGAAAACATCAGATCCTGTATCAGTGAAGGAATTTCAACTTGAACTTTTTTCAAAGTTCAGTGGTTTATTACAAAGAAACACTGTTATTTACACTTCAAAAATTATGCTACAAAGGACAAAAGGACCAAATCAACAGACTTTTGCATGCACTATCTCTATTTATACATGCTACAATTCCAACTAAAATCAAAGGGAAATCAGACTCCCAAAGAGATTTCAGACTTCTAAATACCTTTGCACATCTAATTTTAACTCATGTAAACCAGGAATTAAATCGAATTTAGTAGACTCCATTCAAAATTATGTAAGATGAAACATTAATTTTCTCTTAATTACTCGAGTTCTGCTTCTGTGCCTGTGCACGAGTACTGGAAAAGTCAATCTATATTTCCTATATAAGCCGGTATGATTTTGAAAATTTCACATTCTTCTGCTGAAGCATCTTGAGAAGCCCAGCCTGGTGAGCTGTATGTCTATCAAACACACTCAGGCCTCCTATCAAATGCGGTTGAGATTGCTAGTTTTTTCTACAGGGTGTCACAGTGCCACCATCTATTTTTTATGCAATACCTCAGAGAATTTGTCTAGGAGTAGGAGTTAAGTTCAGTCAAAAACCTAACAGGGATCCAGGCCACGTATCTCTCAAAAGCACCCTATCATCAATATATAGACTGTACTGAAGTTCTCCAAGCTATGCTGCTACGGAAAGACAAATCTGATGTTACAGAGTATACAGAGGTAGAGGTAAAGTGTGTCTCTTTCGCTGCTTTCTCTGTCAGAAGGGAGTTCTGGGCCTTGCTTTGAAAGCTCTATCTATATTTAAATTATTCAGTCACTGAGTAAAATGCAAGACTGTGAGCAGAAACTACAGTTACAATTAGCCCCTCATGGCTGAGTCCCTTCAGTGGCAGACTAAGAAATCATGCTATTTTCTGTTTTCTCTTTCTCAATAAATTTTGATTGATTTTCAGCACAGTGTTATAGGATCAGATCAACAGGGAATATGTGCTCCTCTGCATTCTACCATGTAAATGTGTAGCTGAGATTTTTCCAGCATTCTTCTCAGCAGAATTCCAGAGCTCTCTCTCACAGGCAGCACATAGACAGGAAAGAAGAAACATTCTTTTTTTGTATATTTGTGTATCAGTGATCTCAAGGTTCTGTCCTTAGTGACATGGAGGACTGGGCAATCACCAATGGCATGAAGTTCAACAAGAGCAGGTGCCGGATTTTGCAACTCGGACACAGCAACCCTGGCTGTACGTACAGGCTGGGGGATGAGATGCTGGAGAGCAGCTCTGCAGAGAGGGATCTGGGGGTTCTGGTCCATGGCAAGTTGAACATGAACCAGCAGTGTGCCCTGTCAGCCAAGAGGGCCAACCGTGTCCTGGGGTGCATCAAACACAGCATTGCAAGCTGGGCGAGGGAGGTGATTGTCCCGCTCTGCTCTGCACTGGTGCGGCCTCACCTGGAGCACTGTGTGCAGTTCTGGGCACGACAAGATAAAAAAGATATTAAACTACTAGACAGTGCCCAGAAGAGGGCTATGAAGTTGGTGAAGGATTTGGACAGGAAGTCGTATGATCAGGGGCTAAAGCCACTTGGTTTGTTCAGCCTGGAGAAGAGGAGACTGAGGGGAGACCTCATGGTGGCCACAGCTTCCTCACAAGGGGAGAAGGGGCAGGCACCAAACTCTTCTCTTTAGTGGCCAACGACAGAAGCTGAGGTAATGACAGGAAGATGTGCCAGGGGAGGTTTAGGTGGGACACTAGAAAAGGTTCTTCCCCCAGAGGGTGGTGGACACTGGAACAGGCTCCCCAGGGAGGTGTCACGGCCCCAAGCCTGACAGTGATCAAGAAGAGACTGGACAAGGCCCTCAGACACATGGTGTGAACTCTGCGGTTGTCATATGCAGGGACAGGAATTGGACTCGATGATCCTTGTGGGTCCCTTCCAACTCAGGAATTCTATGATTCTATGATCTTGAACACGAAAGAAAACAGGTGTCTCACTTCTTGTTTGCTGCAGAGGGATGCAAATAAACCTGGGGAGAAAATGGAATCCCTCACCCCAGCAAGCCAGACTGCCACCTTTGAAAGGACCTCAAAAGTACAGACAATTATTTTAATGATTTAATATAATTTAATGACATTATAATAGCAGCAAATCACTCAGAACTGTGCATGGAAGTTGGCCCTCTTACTACATAATTCATCTGCTGATAATTTGGCTTCAAAAAACTCAAACAACTTGAAACAAATATACAAAATATACTGTATCCAAATACAAGTTGGAAAGGGATGTAAGGGATGTATTGCTTTACCCTTGCCAAGCAGCCTCAGCAGGGCTGCCAAACATTCCCATGCAGAGCTGGGAGCAGTACCATGCTCCCCTGCAGCTGGCTGGGGCTGTACAAGCCCCCAGCACGCTGCTGAGAGCAGAGCTGGAATTGTGGCCACCGGGAGGGGGTCAGCCACTCAGGTCCCCTTCCTCCACACCCACAGGTGCAGGCAGAAGCGTTTACATCCCATTAAGTGTTCAGGAGTGAGAACCAGAACTTCTACCCTATGCAAGAAAGCTTTGGAGCTGCCTGCCCACCAGTATTTGCCAACTCTTCCCCTCTAACCCATGGCAACATCCGCCTGTCTCAAAACTGCAAAGGGGAAGAAAAAAAAAGTCTACAAAACCAAGACAAGTCTTTTCAAAACTAGGATGTTGCACTTCAGCTACACATGAAAGCCAACACTGTCCTCGTAGCAGAAGCTTTATCCTTATTTCTGAAGTTCTCTGAAGTGTGGGAAGTTGAATTATCTATTCCCTACCCTGCCCATGCATCCCATCAAGAACAGTATGGCTGGACACATGAAACATGAAGCTGAGGAACTGAGAGAGGGCTTGCAGTTACAAGGGCAGGCTTAGGTGGTGGTATAATAGGAAAGTGAGGACAGCAAAAAGAACAATTTTAGGGTCCTAGTTTGGGGGACTGAGACATGTAGTTTGAAGAAGACACAAATAAGAGCCTCTTCTGTGCCTCAGTTGGCACACAGTTAAAACTCCTGTTACCTTATCACTTTTCTCATTTTCATTGCTGTTGAATTTACTCCTAATTCCTACTGTATTGCAGCTGTTTCTAAGGCTTACGTATGACTGGCCTGAATTTGAAAATCTGGGTGTTTATTGTGCCTGGTGGGCAGGAGCACCATCGCCACTGCTCTTCTTGATGCATTTTAAAAGAAAAGAGCTGTTGAGATTCTTTTACAAGATCTTTCAGTTTTTTCTTTCTTGATCTTCTGTGAAAACTGTAACATCTCTGAGCTAGACTTCAGAATGACAGTATCACAGAATGTTAGGGACTGGAAGGGACCTCAAAAGATCATCTAGTCCAANTTGTGACACTCACCCTTTACATATTTATAAACTGAGGCCACTCCTCAGTCTCCTCTTCTCCAAGCTAAAGAGACCCAGCTCCCTCAGCCTTTCCTCGTAAGGAAGTTATGAGGACTTAGATGAAATATCACCAGATAAGCCTCAGACTTCTCCAGGTCCTTGCACTCAGGAAGAAAAATTACAAGAAAAAAATAATCTTCTTCATTCAACTGTTCATTTATTGTGTAACTAATTGTTTTGCAAAATTATAACAGCTCTATGTCCTTGGGCTGTAAACCGGGTACAATAAATATTATCTTTTCAAACTACTTTGGCTTGGTGATGCTAGTGTTGTCACAGAAGCACCCCAAAAATCAATTTACGCAGGTGGTAAGCTCCAAACAGACTTTATTGTAATCAGAACTGTTCAGCAGAGAACCAACTAGAAATGGGGTTTATCCAAAATCATTCAACACTCTAATGACATTATACTGGATAGGAGTTCATATACTACACAGCCAATTCAGAGCCAGGGGCTTCCAAAACTTTAGAGTGATGATTCAAAATGTGCATCTACCCATTCACAAAAGTGAGGACTCTCAAAGGTAACCCAGAAGATACAATCACTCACTGATGAGGCAAGGTATCTCATTCCTCAAGGAAGTTTCCTTAGGTGACTTCCCAGTTCTAAGGAGGAGAGTCTTCAACTGGAGACCCACTTCTCCAAGGAAGACCAACCAAAATGGGATCTCCATCAGACTCCATTTTTAATCTGGCTGAATCTGAGCTTGTGTTCATTTACAGTAGTGGTCTAGAAACTTCTCTCAAGAAAAGTGTTTATTTGTCAAGGGCCCTGTCTGCCTACCAAAGGGTGTGTACATGATATAGTGGTCCATTAGCTTAAAAGATTTTGGTGTTTGGGAGAATCAGGGCAGGAGGTGCACCTGTCACGAGCGTACCTCACTCCACGTGCTCCATGTGGAGATTTATACAACAGAGAATCTTATTCTGCAAAGCAAACTTAAGATTCCATCCATTATTCTGTATATTCTGTATATCAAAGAGAGACACTGACAAAAACTGAAAAATATTTAACATGTCTCATAAAGCCAAAATATTCAGGGAATGTGAATAATATCTTGTTATTAATTTTTATTATTAATAATTTTGATTATTAATAATTTTCAGTAAGGTTCAGAAGAGCTGTGAAGTTTTACAAACTTTTATAGACATTTTCCTTCTGTGAATGTTCTAAAATTCTTTATTAAACTCCAATATGTTAAAAATCATATGAAACGGTGTCTTATACACTGTTTTCAGTCTCATATGTAGACTTTCTAACTTTTTCTTATCTACTTTATGCTATATGTATTTTTTTATATATTGATATTTAATTGCCTAAAGGCAGTTTAAAAGCAGTATTATATCCCTAATTTCTGCTATTCCCATTTGAAGATCTTTGACATATTTTTGGAAGTACACACAGTCCTCAAGTTCTGGAAAAATAAGAAAAAAGTGTATAGTGGTTTACAGCTAAAGAATGAGAAGAGTTGTCAAAGAGGAATCTGAGTATTTTTACAAAGTTGCTTCTGATGTTTCTGGAGCTGTAAAATTATGGGCCATTTACAACAAACAAGAGCCTGGGCTTTTGTTGGAAAATAAAGCGTATTGTGACTCAGAAACAGGTAGCTGTACAAGTCACTTCATTTGAATAAAAATTACCCACTTTTCATCTCTAAATGAAATTGTCCATTCAGCTACAGTTTTTTGTATCCATATGGACATTTTCAAATGTTATAATACTGAATCTTTTGAATGTTAGTGTGTTTACATACCACTTCATAAAGGTGGTACTTCCATAGCTTCTATTCACAGAAATCATAGGTACTCCATTCTAGGAGTCCCTCTCACTGATACAAATGCATGCTATTGTTCCCAATTTTCAAGTTAAACATACAAGGAAGACTAAACCAACCACATTTAAAACACATCCTTGATCCTGCAGAGTTACTTTTATCTCCAGTGGGAAAAGAGTTATCATAGTGTCATCATGGGCTGAATATGTAGCTCGTTGTAAAACAAATGGCCTTGGGATCAAGACTTGTAAATATTACTTCGCTTCTCCAGCCACACAGGTTACACATAAGAGTAGCTAGAAATATAAGCATGTTTCTATGCTATATTTTTTAATAAATATGAAGATAGTAGCATATAATGGTGTCAGCCATTTTGTTGTAAAGATAAAAGAGAGTATGTTACAGGATGGTGTGCTTTTCTAGACTTAGAATTACTTGGAAACAAATTGTTTTGATGCAGAAGTAGAAAATACTTTTCATCTTTAAAATACTTACACCTCTCTGTGTCAGTCTAGCCAAACTCAAATTTTGTTTTATTTTGGCAGTTCTAATGAATAGCACACCTACACATACCAAGGGAAATCATCTACTTAAACTATTACAATTCATGTTCCATTAAAAAAGGAAAAAAAATACTAAAAGCACATCAAGCAATTTGTTTCCAATCATATTTTAATAGCTCAAAATCTAGATGAAGTCACTTAAAATATACAAGCTCCATTTTGCACCTTTCAAAAAAAGAATCCTACAGAATCTCTGGCACAATCCTACAGCTAACCTTGAAGCAGTGTGAGGGCAATGTAAGGAAGTTAATGTACTGTGCTTCAAGGTTGAAACACTTTTGTTAGTTGTCTTAAATACAATTTTAGCTTATTTCTTAAATCAGCTTTAAATATATACTGTTGTTTGCTTTAATGATTAAAATTTTTTAAGCTATTTTTGCAAATTGTTCTGTTTCTCACCCCCATGTTGCAATTTACAGTTCACTTTCTAGCTCAAGCTGCTGATTTGTTTACATCTCATCAAATTTTCTTCAATTCTATTCATCTCCTTCTCTGTTGATAAAGCCATTTGTCTGTTTCCCCACTGCCTTGAAAACAACTCAATGGAAAACAGTTCATCTCTTGCAAGAGTTAATAATGAGAGCAAAATGATTTCTTAGTTTGATGCTTGGCCTCACGGCAAATAAAAGGACTTCCAGCAGAGCTCTATCTAACCTTATTTCCTCTTTAGAAAGAGGTTTGCCTCAAACACTGATGTTGTTAGAAATCTTGTAATTACTGCTCCCCTAACAGTGATACAGCTGATCTCGATTCTCATTATAGCTATTATATGAAAATAAAATTTTTATTTATTTAAGCTCACAGAGAAAAATCTTAATCACTCAGTAAAATCTGTTAGGCAAAGGTACTATAAAAGTATATTTCTGGATAGGTTAGCTCATGAAAGAACAAACAATAGTTCTGTCAAATGAAAGCCTAAACTAACTCTGCTGTATGCAATGGAAATAATCCAGATAAGATCAAAGTGAAGCGAATCAGTCTATGATTTTAAAATCTGTATTTTAAAGTCTGAGTAGCAATACTGCAAGCCCTTTGCAATGCTCAGCGGATTTAATTTTGTTTTGAAGACACTTCTGCTTATACAGGGAAGCTCTGTTCATACCACATGTAATACCTGGCTCCTTTTAAATGAAATACCATTAGTACCTGTGGGGTAGTAGTGCAAACTCTGATGGGTGAGATTTTCTCGTGCTATGTTCATTTGAGAATATGTGGCTGCACAGCAATGGATGAGGCTGCTGCTTACCCTATCCTGACTGCTTCTCTCTGGAGGTCATGGCAATTTCTAGCAGCATGAGCCTTCCCTGAGGGGAAGCTGACCATATGGTGGACCTGAAAACTTTGAGAGGGCAGAGGTGAAACAGGCAGAGAGAGGAACAGGAGTCTGAACATGCAAGTGACGGCTAGCAGTAAACCTTGACGAAAATGAGGAGGGAAGATTTTGAAGAGCAGTTAGATTTTCTAACAACCTATTGACCTCAAAGCTCACAGCAGTTTCACGGTCTCATCACACAATGGATAAAATTTATATAAATGCACTAGAATGAAATTAATTTTAACCAGTGTTGAGAGGACAGTTTCAATTATTGCTTCTGACCTTTAATTCAGCTGTACTGTTCACAGAAACAAAATTTGCTACATTTTCATTCTCTCAGGTGGGTCATACAAAAAATGATCGGCTCAGTCATATGAGTCATCAGCAAAACTAAAGATATTTTGGGTAGCAATAGGCTAGCTTTAGGAATCTTTGCTATTGTGTGCTTCTAACTCTAGGAAAAAAACTTACACAAAAAAATAAGTAACTGTGATCTATAAACACTAGTTATGTTTTCTGAAATAAACTGGAATAGAGTCTAGAATGTTTTATTCCTTATCTGTAAGCCAAGCTACAAGTGAGATATGACATGAAATTACAAGTGTACACTATGCAGCTGAATCCTAGTATCAAATGCATAAGAGGTCACTGCAAGCTCAAACATACAGTTTTGACAGTTCATATTTGGATCTGTGCTTTACTTCTATTGACTTTACCAGAAACAAGAAGGTCAAAAGATAAAAATAACCAGAGATGTACTAAACAAGAAAGTCCAGCAAGATTCAGAATAAGATTAGACAGTTACATGGATATTTAGTGTATCTATACTTATTATACATTAGATAGGATTTAGTATTTGTAAAGCACTTAAAATCCCATTCTTTCGGGCATGAGCCAGCTGTTAACTGCCAATGCTTGAAGAAGGTATTTTGCTGTGTGACTAGATGTTCTATGACTGACTATTGTGGTAAGCAGAGGATAAAAGGTTCTTTGTGGGAGAATAATATTTTGTTCTCTCCTGCACACATTTCCCTGACAAACTACAATCCTGATATGGGAGCTGTAGATATTTTTAAATGTTTGTATTTACACCACAATAATACTGTATGTCACTTGATTGTATATGAATTGTGAGATCACATAGTCAGAGGAGTTTTTACACTGCTTAGAGGAGCATGCCTCCCTTGATCATGCTCTAATTTGCCTCAGTTTTAAAAGCTCATAACATAAGATCCTCACTAATCTGAGAAGGCTAAACAGAAAGAAATATACAGCTTCAGCCCTTCATTGCACTTTTTCAAATTCGCTAGTGAACACATTTGTCCCTCATACTAATATATATACAAGTGCATACTCACACAGCCTTAAAGGACATTTCTAAACTGTTCATAAATGAGCACTTAATTTATCTTTTTCCTGATGCACTTCCAGAACTTATTCCTAGGTGCTTTTTATGTCTCTTGCTAGTTTTAAGTAATTTTGCTCCCTACTCTTTCTAATTTTATCTCATAAATTTGTTCTATTCTTTTACAGAATTATTCTTAGACGTGTCAGTTTCCAGTATTCCTGCAATTCCTTTCTGATGTAAGAGTCTCAGTGTTGCTGCCTTTCTCTGACACCAGGCTGGTTTAATGTTGCACTTTGAACAGTCTGATTTAGAAATTAATTGATATTAATTATACTGCAATATATTCCTTAAAACATGTTCCAAACCTGAGTTTGCCAAAGCCATTTTTTCAGAAGCCCACTTTCCTCACAATGTTTCTCTCACACTTTCCCCACCTTAGAAAAGTGTTCTCTAATATTTTATGCTGACTCAAACTACCTTCTACACTCAAGTCTCAGTCAGCTCTTTCCTATTAGTTGGATTCAGATCTAAAAATACCTGCCTCACTAGTTTTCCATCTATGAAACAAAGCATTGTTCCCACATTAACTACAGCAATCCTTCACTCTGCTCCATTTAATTTTTAAAAACATTTGTTGTGGTAAAACAGTCAAAACCATCAAAACTGTGAAAATAACATGGATAGTTCTAAATTCAAAAACTTTATTTTTCTGTAAATTAGAAAGAAAAGCTGTAGCTCTTGCACTCTCAGATGTGACAGTCTGCAACATATGTAAATTTAATTAAAAAAGAAAAAAACCCCAACCTCCTAATGTTTTCAAAAGTTATTACAACTAACATTCATAGATTTTTTTTTCTTTTGTAATATATATATCTATTGCATTCCATATTATTTTATGAGTCTGTTAGGTTTACAAGGACACATTTAATGTTACAGTATAAATATTCTACAGCATGGTGGTGTATCTTAGATAGTATCACTTGTCCTCGTTTACAACTTCATTTTATGCGCATTCAAAATACATTAAAATACCATTTAAGTTGGAAGAAACGGCTGTATTTCCAGTAAAAACTGCAAAGTTTTGTTGTTAGGATGTACATCTTCGGTTTCACAGAAGAAGCACAATATGGTAAATACTGCCATAAAGGCAAATAACAAAATAAAGCTTGTCAGTAATCAGGAGAAAAGTAGAATTGTCTTGCACATTTCTGGTACAGTATAATAGTCAGAGTGAGAAAAGATGATACGTACCTGACCTATCACACCTTGAACTAAAAATGATTGTGTTTCTCTGAAAAGTATAATGCATCCTTTGTTACTACTGTATTAAACATCCTGACCTTTTCTTGGGAGTAAAATATTTTCCTTTTTGTTTTATTCCCAAATTTGCTAGAGAGCTTGTCCAAACAGCTCATCTAAGTGAGACTGATATTCTCCAAGGACTGCAAGTGATGAAAGGATCTTGCCCTTTGCTCTACACTTATTCCTTCATGGTTATTGAGATACTCATTCTCACTTCTGTGAAAAACAGTTCTGCTTTATTATAGCAAATACATCCATTTATCTTATTCAGAATGACGATTTGCCTCAAGACATACCAGGGAAAAAAATTTGGTTCTTCTACTCTAGTGTAACTTGGCTCAGAAAGAAACAAATTGTAAAGAATTTTTTAAGTAAGCCACTATATAGACTTGAAAATACTTTTTAAGATTTTTTGTCACGACATATGAAGTCATAATGACGATTTAGATAAAAACAAAAAACAGAAATTAAGAGAGGAAGGTACTAAAACATGTTTGCAAAAATGCTAGAAGTAGGTAGACAATGGTTATACAGTTTTCCATTAAGAAATTGAAGATATTCACCATAAACATTTAGAGGAAATCATATGGTTACATATTACAAAAACAATAGCAAATGAGAATAAGAATTAAAATACATTTAATTTATTGATTCTTTTTTTTTGATGAAAAGATGTTACAGAAAACTCATTTCAGAACCAATAATTTTCAGCTTCCTGCTAGATTAATTATCTGATAAAAGTATTTTCCTCAAAGAAAATTTAGAATTTAGAAGATATCTTCTGCTTTCAGATCACTGCAGTGGAAAATTCTGAGCTCTCCCTACTTATGGTCCAATTATATGTTGTTACATAATCGCACATGGCCTTTCAATTAGTGCTTGCATTATTGTCAGGACTCTGAGTGCCATTACTTGTTTAGAACCTCCTAAATTGTCTGTGGGAGTAAATTTGTAATGATCATTCAGAATTTATTGCAGGCACTTAAACTGTGAACCCAATAATTTCTTTTGTACAGATGGGCCTTTATAAAGAAATTTTATACATGGAAGTGTTTATCTTTTATTTTCCTTTTTAGGCTTTAAGAGAAAGCAGTATAGAAAAAGTCCTAGGATTTCTATTTCTCTCTACAAGATAAAAAAAGCACTGCTCTCTACTTCCAGCATGTCAGTATAACTATCTGTTTCAAATCAGTGCATATGCATATTAAGATACTCGAGTTCTTGGTGTTCTGAGAGGAAACCGGGCCCTTGATCATAAGGATCAACACAAGTACTGCCATTGGTAAATCCTTTCATCAAGTTCAAAGAATAAGGCTGAGAAACCACAAAAATGACACAAAATAAATGAGGAGAGAGGGGGGG
>VWYH01002443.1:0-19783 GCA_013399365.1 Pampusana beccarii | reverse complement strand
AGGAGAGGAGAGGAGAGGAGAGGAGGAGACAGTCTCCTTATGTAAAATGCATGGCTAATATTGCAATATTTTCCTGCTGGAAGCCCATTCTGCTGAATTCAAGACATCTGCCTTGCCCAGAAAAGCTGCTCTAGGTCTCATTGAACGATTATCATCATGAGGCCAACAGTCTAAAGCTGTTGCCTTTGTCTCTCATTTTTCTCCTGGAACAGCAAGTTAGAGAAAAAGCCAAGACCTGCAGGTGTCACTAAGGTATGATGGAGTACAGGGAAAAGAGAGGAAAGGCAAAAAAGTAGAACACATGAAAAGGGAAGAACATATTATAGAAAAGAGGTCTTAACTAAAAGGTTCAGCTTCGTACTGTCTCTGAGCTTGCATGGGCCTCTAATCAGTGTGAATAATTTAGTAATGGAATCAAAAGCTGAGATAGGCACAGAAAATATCCAGTTCAGAATACCCACAATATCTGCTTCATATATATATAATTATTTATTTATATATATATTTTTAAATCTTTTATCTACAGCTACTCAAAAAGAGGGTGTATAGAGGCTTGAAGCACACTGTTCAGAAATACATAATGAAAGGACAAGAAGCAACAGACACAAGTTGAAAGTTGGTGTGTTATGCCCTAATATAGGCAAGAACATTTTCTATTCTGTAGGTTGTCAAACACTGCAAAAGGTGCTCAGAGAGGCTGGGTAAGTTCCACCCTTGGAGATATTAAAATCTAGATTGGACACTGTCTAAAGACATTCTTTGAACAGGAGGTTGGACCTGTCACATGATACTGTGACTCTAGACATGTTTTGAGTGATTTGAAAGAAAAAATTCCGTGGTTGAGAATTCATTTACTAAATCTAGAAGCCTATGATTTGCTTCTTCATTGCCTTTTGTGGTTTAGGGAGTGTTTGGATTTTTCCAAATACAGAGTCTGAAATCAGTGCTTTGCACAAGTGTCTCACACCCCACTTTAGTGCTAAATACCTTTGCATTATAGATTTGTAATTTTGAACCTCTGTGGTATACAAGCAAGAAGATGCCAGGGGTTAAGTCTGCTAACAAAGTGATGGCACAGTCTCCCCGTCCACCTTGCTCAAATACTAATTTCTGACCCATTTAGGACCATCATACTTCTAGTGGTCAGATTTCTATCTCAAACTGGAATATCTTAATAACTTGCATTACTGCCCACTTCAAATAAGTCATCATACAAGTATGCCAGGCAATCCTTGACAACGTTACCTTATAGGCCCACCACAATGGCTTTTTGGTATTGTTTACACAACCTTTTGGAATTTTCATAGTATTGACATTTCATTTTGGGTGTAGTTGGTTAGTTTTCATACAATTAATGCATACTTTGGTATCTCTGTTTAAAATCCAGAAAGCCACACTCACTTGATACAATACTAACTTGACAGTGATAAGAGTGCGTCTTCCCATTTACACAGTATATACAGAAGATCGATTTCCCTTCCACCTCCCTTCTTATTAATACATCAAGAATTTTACTTCCTTTCGAGTAAGGAAGCTTCATTACTTAAGCATTCCACTAAAGTAAAATTCAAAGTAGTCTTCATGCACACTATGGACACAAGAAAGTAGCACTCAGATTGATATGATCATGCCGATTTCATTCATAGCTAAGCATAAAAAAGACTGTATTAATATCTTCTATTGCCAATAGATGGATTAAAGTCACATCAGACTCCGATTTTGGATAGAATGTTAAATGACGTTTTTCAAGTGTTTGCAAGTTTTGATAGCACAACTCTCTCACCTTTGTTTGTTTAGTAATCAAACAGTCATGACTGAACAGAAGAGAAAGGGAATTGACTGCCAATGCAGTTAGAAGTATAGGCTTTGTTTGGTCTGCAGAACTGTGACATAATACATATTGGCAAGCGGATTGAAACCCATAAAATCTTTTCTAAGGCCTTTAAAGCTGTACTGTGTTCAAAAGAGTGTCAAAACATTTTGATTTATGTGAGACTGGGTACATTTTCAGCACAGGCTGATACGAATGCTGCTGAGTTGTTATCCTGGGATCTCTGATAGCACATGCAGGCTGTCACCCCTGGGCTCAACAGTGCCTCCAAGAGTCCATGCTGCAGCTGCACACAGTATTTCCCATACCTTTCAGCTTCTCAGTCTCCATGGTGGGTACCAATTACTTACATTCCTGTGTAACTGCCATATAACTGTCAGCTGGCCACAAATATTTTCTTTCAAAATGTAACACTCTGCATCATCATTAACAGGTGATTTTCAGTGCTGATTTTGGGTTTGAGTACTTTTAGCATAAGTATGTGTTTCATATGAAGTATGGCTACAGCAAGATCAGTGTGTTATAAATTCTGACTTTTTTAGTCCTAGCCAAGGTGTGCAGTAAAAGCATCCATTGCATTTCTGATTTTTTTTATCTTGAAGAAGCTATTAGACGTCTGACATGTCTAACGCTCAGTTGCCCGGTGGAAGTCTGAGGTCCTAAGGTAATCAAAAAGGCTAGTGATCAAAAGCTAGAAGGTATTTTTTGAGAGAATATACACTTCTTTGGGTCTTTTTCTTCTCTACAATTTTTAGTTTTCTTGAACTGAGACTTACAGTTTGCACTGTTCAGTAGCATTAGTAGTAGTAGTAGCATTTTAATAATAATATGTCCTAAGAAATGCTTTTTAATGAAAAACTGAAAAACAACTAAAAAGGCAGGACAGATAATTGAAAACTTAGTTGAATTTCTGTCTTTTCTCATTATACTTAGAAAGTAGAACCAAAAGCAATCTACCCTTCACATTCATTAGAATTAGGTAGTCCACAAAACAAAATCTGTGCTTTTGGGTAACACTGAAGGTAAGTGAGGGCGACTGCTTCTTACCCATGAGAACTGCCTCACTGGACTATCAAAAGCATGGAAAGGTTCTTTTAGAAATCTACTCCTGTGAGCAGGTAAACAAGTTCACAAGTGTTAACTGTGATATAGGACATATGGGGCACCTAAACGTAATTTGATTTCAATAAACTAGAATTTATTTCTCACATAATTCATTATGATAGTTCATTTTATCCCATGAAATAGGATAAACTGGAGATGTTTTTATCACAAGTTTATGTGGTTTTATTATTTTTTTATTAACAAAGGAAGGTTTTTTTTCTTCCTACTTAAGTTAGAGTCATAGAATCATATTATCATACAATAATTTAGATTGGAAGGAACCTTCAAAGGTCATCTAGTCCAACCCTTCTGCAATGGGCAGGGACATCCGCAACTAGATTAGGTTGCTCAGAGCCCTTGAATGTTTCCAGGGATGGGACATCTATCACCTCTCTGGTGAGCCTGTGCCAGTGTTTCACTACTGTCATTGTAAAAAATTTCTTCCTTATGTCTAGCTTGAATCTCCCCTCTTCTAGTTTAAAGCATTACCCCTTGTCACATCAGGCTTTTTTGAAAAGTTTGTCCCCATCGTTCTTATAGGCCCCTTTTAAGTACTGGAAGATTGCTATAAGGTCTCCTTGGAGCCTTCTGCAGGCTGAACAACCCCAACACTGTCAACCTTTCCTCATAGGAGAGGTGTTCCATTCCACTGATCATTTTTGTGGCCCATTAACCTTAATAAATTTACCAGATCTTTCTGATTTTAACAGATTAAAATACAGCATCATTATAATTTTTCTGGTATCTTCCAGGTGTTGCATTATTTCCTGAAATCTGGATTAAGTGTCTAAGTACGAAAACTGATTGTCAAACAGGTTTTTTTTAATCTTGTCAGTTAAGTATCATTGCGTTAGTAATGTTTCAACAAACCATTCACATTCAACTCAACCAGTTTATTGATCAAGACACTAATCAACCAGTAGATAAATATGTTACTTGGTCCCTGTGCTTTCTAGTTCCCTACAGTATGACAGTAAAAATACAGGAAGTCCATAATGCACAATTAGCTATTGAAGTTTATATCCCCTCTGAAGCCTACAGTTTACTCATTTCCATGGAATTACATAATTCCTATCTGCTTATCTTTGAAAACAGAAATACCAATAACTGGAAATAGCAATCATGTGGTTTTTTGGTAATAACTGCTTTGTCAGTAATTTCTTATATTTTAAAAGAGGAATATGGAAAATGACATGATGTACAAATCTGTCACATTTGCTATAAAAGGCACTCCTAGATACACAGACTAATTCGTTCCCAAAAGAATCAGCTAGGCAAGAGTTCATAAGTTTAGCCAGACCTAAACCTGAAAAGCAAAGTGGCATGGGAATTTGGTTCATAGATTACCATAACTGTATAAAACCTTACTGTAAAAAATATGCAAGCTAAAATCAACATCTAAACAACAGTATATGGTTGCTGTTCATCATTCCTGCTGGCAATTAGGGAGATACTACTTACAGCTCCAAGATTTTAGCTTTCAAAATTTTTAAGACATTAACCTATTGAAGTCAAATAAAGCTAACTGGGTTGAAAAATCTTAGAATGTTCTCCCAGTTTGATAGGCCCATAGTTTTGATAGTCATCCGAGGTGAAGTTTCCTTCAGTGAAGCTGTGATGGGGTACATGTGTGACTGTGTAAAGTCTTTGTCTAACAATGAAAAAGATAAAGCCTTTACACAATCATATTAAAAAATTTTTTTACGAGAATAGACGAGGAAATTCTAAGATATAACAAACAACAAAACCAAGTAAAAGCCTAACAAACATCTTAACTATGGTAAAAAATGCTCTGACTGTCTTTCTTTTTCTGCCCCAGCATGTTTCCTTTTATTTACTTACTGTCCCTTGGTTTCCCATCTGGACTGTATTAAATATAAAAGTTGAAAACAGTTCCTATTCTTTCAGTAGCATTTCTTAACATGTTTAACCTGAAATGATGATAGCATGGTTGTTTTTTAACAACTCAGTTACATCTTCTTTCATTTTCTCTTTTGAAACAATGTATATTTTTAAATCAGAAAGAAAACTTTTATTTTGCCTATTCTCCATCAATTGCAGCACGCTTTGATTTTAATATATAAGTTCTCATCTGCTTCCATCCTTCGCTACAGAAGTTGAGTCAGCACACCCAAGGTGTAGGTGTTGGATTGCAATGCTAGTTGAATGTCTAATCCACTATTTCATTATTCTAATGAGATGATGAATTATCAAGTTTGTACTGTATAATTTCTCCATATGCTTCTAGGATCAAGAGCTTAAAAAAAATAAATCAAATAGCTCTGGTTTTTTTTTTTTTTTTTTTGTGAGATGACATAAGGAAAGTCATTCATTACATTTTCTAAAATACACTTTAAAAAAAAAGCCTAAAACTATTCCAAATAAATCCAAACATACTGATTCTAGTGGCAGACTAGTGTTAGTAATTAGACTAACTACCACATAAGGTATTCATGGAATTAAAACAAAATAGTTAAAAAATTTAAAAATATATAATAAACATTTTTACTCTGGGAGACTTTCTTAAGAACATAAACCAGCAATACAACAGTTATACACCTTAGCAAAATCAGATTCAGAACAGAGTCCAGCTTTTGGTTTCAACAAGGTATCTGTGAGGAATTACTGTTGAAAATATCAGTAGTATAAAGACATGAATGTCTAAGAGTTTAATTAAAAGAAAATACATATTTCTATCAAATAAGTCAATTCACCCACTAGTTTCTGCAATTATACCAAAATCTGGCCCCAAATGCCTTTAAATATATCCCTTACTTGATCAAAACTGGCCTTTAAACCACTCACATTTCACATGATTGTATACTTGAAAAGGAGCACTTATTCACATGTTTTGATGGACTGAAGCCTTTACAGGCTTACCAAAAAAGAAAAGTAGTTTAATTCAAACATTACCCAGTGATGTGTGAGCGTGGTGGTTTGACTGAAAATTAGTTAATTTTCTTCATACATCTAGAAAACTTTATTTTTCATAGCTAGCACAGTCCTTATTTGTACTTAGTTTGAGAACAAGAGATAACACCCCAGCACAGAGTTAATGTTTTTAATTGCTCTGGTCTGAGAGTCAAGGACATTCTTAGCACTCTGCCCACAGGTGTGAGGCATCAAGGAAGGGGAACATGGATGGGGCAGAGCTTGACTGACACTCAGACTGATCAATAAGAGTATTCCATCTCATTATCATCATGCTTCATATTTAAGGAAAATCAGGATCTTTCAGTCCCTTTTGTGTGTGTTCTTCTTTGTTCTTTTTGCTGGAGCCAGGTGTGTTCAGGTCAGGATGTTTAGTTTGGCCTTTTGCCATTTTGCAGGGGCCTCTGGGTCTTTCTGCCTTTTTTCCTCTTCTCTCTCTTTGGGATCGGCTGTTTGAGACCAGGTGCTTCTTCCTGGGACTGGCTGCTCAGTGTCGACAGAGTTCGTGAGGAACTGCCTTGAGTACCTTTTATTTCTATGTTATATATATATTTACTAGTAGTGTATTAGTATTTTGTTATTTTATTAAACTGTGTTTATCTCAATCCAAGTTTCTTCCTTCCCTTTTGATTCTCTCCCCTGTTGGCAGGGGTGGGGGGTGGTATGGAGGGAGGTGAGTGAGCAGCTATTGTGGTTGCATTGCAGCTCAGGTTAAACCATGACAGAGAGAGATAGTTTCAGGAGGATCTTCACACAAGTAAAGACACTGTTTCCTGATAGTATATCTGTAAATTGGTGATATTTCCCAGTTCATGTTTAATTTTAATCTAGTATGAAGACTAAATAATTGAGCTTTGAAGGACCTGAACCAAATTTCCTTTAAGTTGGTTCAGTATCAGACTAAAAACAAATAAACCAAGAATAATTTGGATGCTAAAATCCAAAAAAATTAGGGGGAATTGGATAGTTATCTGAATGGTGATGACAGTGGAAATATAATGTTCATAGTTTCACACTAACAGGTTTTATTTCCCATTCTATCACTGTCTAACAAAAAATGCAAAACCACTCCCTGAAGTATAGGTGAAACATCTTCAGTTGCTGAACAAGTGTTTAATACAGTTGCCAAACAGTTGTCAGCACACATTAATTACTGTGAATCGTTTGTAGCTTAGTAGTTTAGTTCAATGATCAGTTCTTTTAGCTAAAAACAACTTTTCAGAACCATGGGAAACTATTGTTTGAAGAATGATGGAGCAGTTAGTCAAATTCCAAGCTTTTGCAAATCTTGTTTGCTTTTGTTGTCTTTGCATTGAAACTAAAAATCTCCTGTTACTAGATAAAAATGTGTAAAGTATACAGATCACAGGCTGGAAGTGCTATAAAGTTTGGACTACAGATCTATGCTAAAGAAATAATGTTGGTCTAGCCCAAACCTCTGTCTAGCCTAAATCTTATTACTTCGTGGCTGTCAACAGATCATTAAGAGGATCTTCTGCTGTGCATTTCTGGCTTGTGTTAAATAGCAGATTAGGAACTTCCTCTTCTGAATGTTGCTACTAGACCATCAAGGGAGTGCCTATTTATACTTTGATACTAAATACTAGCAAACAGCTCCAAGATACAGTAAGCATAGTGTGAATGAAATTTTTTTGTTTTGATTTTGTTTTTGTTTGTTTGCTTGCTTGTTTGTTTATTTTTGGTTTATTGTTTTGGTTATTGTCAGTTTGTTTGTTCGTTTCTCTTCTAAATCTGCTACATAATTTCATTTTTCTTTTTATACAGTGAAAAGTTTCTTCCTTTAGCCTTTTTAGTAGAAATTGTCACTATATTGTCTTTTCCTTGCCACTGCTCAATGACATCTTTTCTAGGCTGAAGAGTTCTTTTCATGTAAAGATGATGTTGCAAATGTCTGATCATCCTAATTCTTTAGCCTAAATCTTAAAATACAGTCTTCTGGTGGTATAATTATAACTGCATATAATATTCAAAATACAGGAATATGATGTCATACTGATGTTCTTTATTCTTTATTTCTTCCATAATAATTCTTAGAATTCTATTTTCCATTTTGGTCTCCTAATCATGGAGACGTTTTCAGAAAAAAATACCCTTAACTGCATTTTTACGTTGCTTCTGAGTATATATAACTTATTTAGAGCCTATCGTTCTTTCTGAATACTTAACATTTTTCTCACCTAGCAGTCAAAAGGCAAATAGATTGTACTACTTCCGCATGTATCAGCTTTGAAATCTGCATATCATTTTATCTTTCAGATATGCTGTATTATCAAATCTTACTCTTCAGATTTAGCTTTTCCAGAATAACTTCCTATCATCAGCAAACTTTTAATCTCATTTTCCAAACTTTTTCAAATCAATGTGTTAAAAACCTCTCGTCATATAATAGATTCTTAAAAAAAAGCTTTCTTTGTGCAAGCTGTTTGCTGATTATGTCCTCTCTCTTACCATTTAATAGATTATTAACCCACAAAGGATGTTAAGAACATGAGAATATTGTTTCAAGAACTCAAATCAATTTTGAAGCATTTTTTTAAGTTTTGTAAATGTTGCATTTTTTATTCCCAAATAGTTAAGATTTCTATTTTATGTACTTCAAAAAATAGTTTAGTTCTTCCACCACAAACCTCTGACTTACAGGTTTGTAGTTCCTTGCACCTTCCCTGGACTCATTCTAAAAATAAAACCAAACCAAACAAAAACACTGGTGGTCACCAGACACTTTCTACACCCCACTAAGTGAGAGATATTAAGATAGAGATTACACACTGTAATTAGTATTTCAGCGTATTGCACAGTAAACACAATTTTTGCCATTACTACTTAGGGGTGACTGTAGAAGATACTATAATGAGGTGTCATGGTCCATTCGCTGATGGACTCGCGCTGGTTCGTTTACCTTGATCTTGAGGCACAAAATTAAGGCAGCCAAACTGCCAAGGGGTTATAATTCAACCAAACAGTATTACTTTATCAATTTGCCCATAAAGCAGCATGTGAAAAAGAAAGAAAGAGTGGAGGAAAAGGGAAAGGTAAAAGAAAAAAGGGGGAAAGAGGGCTGGTTACCACCGAACAAGTCCCAAAGGCATCCCTCTGGTCTCCAGTCCTGTGTGAAGAGTCCTGCCGGTCCTCTGTCGTGGTCTAGGATCCTTCGGTGGGGAGATCTCCATGATGTCCAGTTAGGGGTTGTCTTTTATGCTGCTTCACCCTCCCCTCACCCCCAGAGACTGAGGCCAATCTCCGCCTATGTTGCGCAATCCAGGCTTAACTGCGCAGGCCCAAAAAGTCCTCGCTTCGTTTGCCAGAACCCATCTGCGCCTGCACCGCCACTTTTCAGAGATCTCTTGCCGGTCCATTGGGTGACCTCAAGACCCTTGGGGAGCCTCTGTGCACGCTCTTCTTCATAGGCTTTTGTTGTAGGGAGGAGGTTGGGTGGCAATTTGGCTCAGACAACAGGTGAAAAATCCATCTTCTGGACAGCAGTTATTGTCCCCAGGTCGAAGAGGCCTTTGTAACACAATTACTTTTAGGGGGTGGGGGGCAAGTTTGGCTGAAGCAGTAGCGAAATCCACCTGCAGCTATTGTTTCTCACAGCCCCCAGATCAGAACGTCCTGTGCAACACAATTCCTTTCTTCAGGCCTCTCTCCAAGCCATTGTTCATTTCATTCTACCAGAGCATCTTGTTCTTTAAGTCCCTGATAACGGTGTTCAGGCAAATACTGTTCTTCAGACCGACTCTTACATGAAGAAACAGTGGTTTCAGGCAGAATCTAGGTAGAGTTTAACCATAGGCCTTGGATGTAGAGAACCATATCTCAGCGTGAGTGATTGCTCTATAACCTGAATACATCCTCTGAGTTTTTATTTTTCATCTTATGTTTTCTAATTAACATTTATGAACTTTTTCATTTTTGTCATTTGGCTAGAAAGGTTTTCTGAAAGCTTTCTTGCTTCTAATGACCTCCCTTACCCTTGTCATATTCCTTCTGGATTTTTTCAAGTCTTTGTTTGATAGGTGGTATGTATTCTTCAGAACATCCAGGACATTTTCTATTGTGCCTGCAGAGATTTTACTTTTTTAGCTGTCTTTCTTTCAGATTTTGAAAAACTAAATTCCCATGTAACTCTCTTTTTTATAGTTCCCTTTCCCTTTTATACCATAAACCAGTTTAGATTCTTTAAGAGCCTTTGGAAAAAAAAAACTTCGTTGAAAGTCTTTTGAAAAAGAATTGTATATCATCTGAATCCACAATATATTATATTTATCCATATACCTATTAGAGTCTTTACTGTATTTCCCGTCAATTTGTCTGCTATAAAGGTCAAATTTACTTGGCTTGAGTTCTTAATGTCATCCTACAAACCTGATAAAGAGCAATTTTGCCCCCTCCAGAACTCCATTGTTGTGGATTATTTCTGTCTGGGTCATTATTCAATTTAGTCTTCAAAAGACAATAAATCCATCTCATTTATTCCTGTTTGATCATACTCTAAACTGAACTCTCAGTCCATGTACGTCTTATCAAAGAGCTTTTTGCTAGTTTCAGTCAAACCAGAAGTACATGCTTAAACTACTCTTACGATCCTTGTTTGTATAAACCCTTAATTAAGCCAGACTGACAGACCTAAAGCAGACTCAGAATTACTACAGCCCCTATAACCTCTGTCTCAAACATATGCGTAAACTGGGAGATCATAACTCTTTATCTTTCCTTGATGATCTCTGCTCGATCAAAAAGTAAATTTAACTCATCGGCTTTTACTTTTCTGAACCCAACCTCAGCCAAAGCTGTCAGCTGCAGAATTAAGTCTTGCTATTTGCCTATGCCTGGTCCAGTCTAGGCTCTTATTTCTGAATTTCTTTTTAATAATCTCTAATTACTTAAACCTGATTAATGCTTAGTGTTGCAGTGAAGAATATCTGTAAGTTACTGTATTTCCGTTCTTTTATTTTGGACTAAAGAGTTCACACATTTTTCACTGCTTGCTTTTGGAACATCAAGCTTTTGTAAAATATCACTGTCATTTGCAACTCTAATCTTTGTTTCAGCCCGTGCATAACAGATCCTGACACGTAAAATTGTGTTGGTCACCGGAGAGTCTGGAGACAGTATGGTACATATTGGTACTACTTGTGTCTCTGGAAAAACACTTTAGTTTCTATCCTGCTGCAGAACAAACCAAGTATTGAATATGGAAATGCTTCAAAACAGAGAAAAAACATAGAATCGTAGGTCATCAAAATACTGAGGTCTCAAGGGCCCTTGGCATTTGTCTAGTCCAATCTCGTTCTCAAAACAAAGAAATCTCTGAATTCACATCAAGATGCTCAGGAGTCCATTTGGGTCTTGAAAACCTCCATGGATGAAGACTCCACAATCTCTAGGAAACCTGTACCAAAGCCTAGCTATTCTCATAGTGTTGGCTTTTATTCCCCCTTATATCTAGTCAGAACCTTCTCTGTTTCAGTTTTTGACTGTTGTCTCTCATTTTCCTGCCATGCACCTCAATACAAAGCCTACCTCAGCCTTCTTATAGTCATTAGCATGTGGCTGTTAGCACCCTCACCCCGTGTCACCAAATGTCATCTCTTCTCTAGCCTGTGCAAGTCACACTCACTTAGTGTTTCATCACAGTGCAAGCACTCTGGTTCCTGACCATCTTGGATGATGGTTCGTCTCTGTTGAACTTGCTCAATTTCATCAAAATCACTCCTGAACAACCCCAAACTGAGCACAGTATTCCAGATACAGGAAGCACTAAGTAAAGGCGAATAATCACTTCCATCATACTGGCTGCAGTCCCACTGATACAGTACGATATGCTGTTTGCCTTCATCACTACAAAAGGGGGTAACTAATGACTTATTTGTAACCTACTGTCAGCCAAGACCGTCAAGTCCTTTTCATAAGAGCTGCTGCCTTGCCAGCCAGCTCCCAGCCTGTACCATTGCAGGGGGGTGGTCTGTTCAAGTACTTTGCAGTTTTCCTTTCTGTGTTTCATGAAGTTCTTGTTGGTCCTTTCTTCTAGCCTGTTTGAGTCCCCCTGGATGACAGCCCTACCCTTGACTGTGACTCATTTTGCCTAATTCTAATTTTCAGATGAGTACTTTTGACTTAGAAAAGTAATGTGAACCTCAGCATCCACATTATCAAATTAACTTTTTCTCACAGCAGCTGGACTTATTCCTGTAGGTGAGAGTTTTGCACAGTTTACAGGATTTAAGACAGGAGCTGGTATTCATACTGCTATTCCATACAATGTATTTGTGGTAATTTAAAGAAGTACTTTAAAAGCTGATCTTAAGAACAACTATAGTTACACCTCAGATTTTCTTAACAGTGGACTGACACTCACTAAATCATATGATAGGTTTATAAATCATATATTTCTAGAAGTCATTTCACTGATTTATAAGTTATGAATATGAATTATAACTGTTGCTGATTTATATACGGTTTGATGCTTTCCATAAATCAAAAACCCATTTGTGGAAAGTATTGTATGTGATTAGTAATAGAAATTAGTAATATTACTTCAGATATGATGCAACTATCTTTTGGTTTATTAATAGACACTATATGACAATATGTTTTATTATTACTTAAAATGCTTACTTTCCCTTAAATCGTTACACTATTTTGCTTTAACTCAGAGTTTTATCACATTGTACCATATCAACTACCTTGTGTATGGGTCAACCTTACACATTTTATTTTTCTTTCTTTTAATAGCTTCAATTTTTTTTTCTTCTTCTTCTTTCCCTCCAGGCATTTTAAGGCAACTTGACCTTGTTACTCGCCTGGATATTTATTGGCCAGTAAGCTGAAGCTGGTCTAGATTCACTCTTCTTTTAAACAATTTATTAAATAGTAGGTCACTGCATTGGTGATCAAAATGTATTCTGTTATTTCAGCAGTAAGAATAGAGCTTAAAGTAATGCATTTCCACTTTTACCAATATTTCAGTTTAATTTATCCATAGACTTTTGTGCATGTGTGTAGATGCACATGTGTATTTTAAAAGTTCTCTTCATTTTTACGAGAAAATAGAAAACTTTGAACATTTGAACATCATGACATATGATTTTTAAAGAAAAGATACAGTCTTGGAACTGTTTACATGCTATGAACTTTGAAGCTTTAATTAATTTGAGCTGTTTCATTGAGCAAATGAATCTCCAAATACTTATATGTTTTAAGATTCAGTGTAAGATTTGTAATTTATTGAAGCTGAATCACCTCTCTTGACCTGCTAGCCATGATTCCTTTTAAACACTACCTCAAGATTTCAGTGGCCTCACTTAACTGGCTTTGATGGCAACCACCTTCCTACAACACACCAGTGTGAGAGTATTCCTACGAAAATCACAAGGTTGTTCAGTTCCTCCCGCTCTTTCAAGGCTTGCAGACCCACATTTTCCAACTTCCAAAAGTAAGGTTAAGTTCCTTGTGTATTGAGCCTTTTTTTTTTTTTTTTTTTTCCCAAGCAGTTCATCAAAGATAAAAGTAAGTAAATTTGGGGGCTAAAGACAGGAAAAAGAAAATCAGAATGTGTCCCTTGCCCAGGAATGGCATTCATATGTCAGCTGGAATTTTTTCTGTTTTAAAGGGCTGTTAACAGATACTGTCCAATAATTTGATTATGTGCAACCTATAAACATGCCAGGTATTAAGGTTTCTAATACAATGCTCACTATTCTTAACACTGTATGCACTGTATTATTTTTTTTTTTTTTTCAGAATGGCAGTTTAAATAATACTAATTTCTTCTGAATGCTCAGGAAATCTAGGGAAATGGGAGTTGACTTAAGTAAGTTTATAATGAATCAAGGAACGATTAATTTTAAGAATGTCCTATTGTTGAACTCTGCCATTCTAGAATTTTTAGACTATATTCTGAAAGCGTTATCTATAGCACAGTGGGGAATGATATACGTCTGTCCAAACAGGCAGCAACCTGGCCATATCGATGCTCAAGGACAAGGCAGAAATGCCTTGTCTACAAGCAGGAAAGCTGCATCAGTACAGTGGGTCAATCAAGGTGAAATATATTTTGCTTCTAGCACTACCTTAATCCAACTCAATGTTTTGCTGCATCTTGCTCAGCAGAATTTTGACCTAGAATGTCAGTTTTGAACATATCAAGGCAGAATTAAGTTCTTTTCGTTTTCATTTTCCTTTTATTTAAGGGAAAGTTCCATATTATATATTTTCACTAGTTTTTCTTTTCCTTAGATTCCTTTGATTTTTCAGGATTGCTAGAGATTAGTACTTTCAAGAATTTTTTTTCTACATGTCTTTCTGTACATTACACTATATCCAGTACTACACCTACTGTTTTGCCTAAACTGGGAGTTGTTGGAGATGCTCCTGGTTCCTTCATGTGGTTACTGCCCTGGTGATGCTAAGGGCATGGCTTAAATGTTTAGGACTTGTCCTTGCCCCACCAAATGCCCTAATTTCCGTTGCTAGGCATCACACTCCAGTAATCTTCCAGGCTGGACAAATGGGGAAACTGGATTACAAAGCAAGTTGTGGACTGCAACAGTCCTACAGCTCTGGGCCAGTTTCATACCAAGTGAATTAATATCCTTTAGAAACAATTGCAAATTCAAACTTTTCTGAAGCTTCACTGTTTAAAAAATGTTTGTGGTTTTTATACACTTAATGGTTAAAACACTGTCAGGAGATCTTGTCACACAGCACCAGGGCAGAAAGGTAAACAGATTTTTAATAAAAA
This sequence comes from Pampusana beccarii, assembly GCA_013399365.1. Taxonomy (NCBI): domain Eukaryota; kingdom Metazoa; phylum Chordata; class Aves; order Columbiformes; family Columbidae; genus Pampusana; species Pampusana beccarii. The sequence continues at coordinate 5,153 of VWYH01002443.1, read as the reverse complement.
AATATGTTATCTTTGACTTGCTTAACTTCATCTCTCATTACATGTAAAGATTAAATGAACATTTGGCACGGTTTATTCCAGAATTTGACATGACTTGAAGGCGCACCTCTATAGAATTATAAAATCATGGAATCATAGAGTGGTTTGGGTTGGAAGGGACCTTCAAAACCATCTAGTACAAACTTTCACCCAATCAGATGTCTCAAAGGTCATTCAACCTGTAACCAATATAGATAGCAAGTGTTTCATTGAATCAGACTGATGCACTACTGTGCTATTTTGCCTTGTGGAGTGCGAAGGTAGGTTTGAAGACCATATAATAAAACTTTCTATTTTAATTTGCCTTTTTAATAACTAATATCAAATAGCTTCTACAAATAGGAAAAAGACTCAAAGAGAAGTAATATGGATTAAACAGTGAAATGTTCACAAAAAAAAAAAAAATCAAGCACACTAGTTATATTGATTATTTTGTATGTTCATCCAGTCTATCAAAACCACAGCTTAATTTAATGAAGCACTGTATAAACTTTGAATGTATGAAATTAATAGCATTTCTTAGCTTTTACTTTGGCATACATATATGGTTATACAGACATTTTTGATATCTCTTCCTAAGTCTGAAAAATCTTCTACGTACTTTAGAGTTATTGTTAATTAGATAATTATTATTGCTGTGCCGTCAAACAGCTCCAGTTCTGACTAGGACACCCTCACTTACAGGTGCCCTGAAGATAGGGTAAAAAAAATAATCACTGAAATATTTTCTGAACAAAAACACGTATAGGTAAAATTAGGACATAAAGCGATAATCTGCTGAAAAACCGACCTCAAATGATGACATAATTTTTTGCCTTCTTGAATTTGTTTGCAAGGATTATGACAAAGATAGTTTTAGCAAAACGAAGGAGAAATACTCTTTTCTTTGACATCTCATGGAATAAGAAGAATTTTTTTTTCAGGTTTCTGTTTTTAAGAGTTTGTTTGCTTATTTTTTAAGGATAAATAAATCCCTTTCAATTAAAATCAATAGCTATAACTGAAATACTTTTGAGTTGTGCAAAATTTTCAATAATTCTTGGCTTTAGAAATGCTATTGCTTTCAGACAATGTGAAAAGGAATCAAAGCACCCCTTCTGCTGGATTACAGCCAAAGTTCCCAGACGTTTTCTTCACAGTGAATGGAAGTGACTGTGGATTCCAGGATATTTGAAGTCTGGAATTTTTTAAGAGAGTAGCTTTGGAAACTTTTGCAACTTTTTTACATTACTGCTACAGCAATTTTAACCTCACTGTTTGGTTGATTGTTTTGTTTGTTTGTTTGTTTGTTTCTAGACACATATCCTCTTTATCAAGCTTGTAAACAATTAAAACATTCCGGTTATTTCAAAACTGCAAGTGGAGAAGAGGTTTCATCAGGAAAAAATGAGAGTGTTATTCTTGCCAATCTGAGAAGCAATCCTATGAAAGCAAGGTGGCTCCAACATATCTACGCCACAACTGTTTATGACTAAGCACAATTATAATACAATTGCTATGAAAGCCTCAAGGTGAAGTTGATACTTTGAACTTCTAACCTGATTTTCAGCATAATGAATTTCATCAGTCTTTAAGGCAGAGAGGAAGTTACCAGGACATTGATATGTATTCATTTAAGTCCTTCATTACATTAGAATTTCAGATCAGTGAAGATTCATACTTAAAGGGCAAATATGTGTGTATTATATATGTATAAAGGTGTTTTATTCTTCTTTCACCAAAGTGAATGACAAAACTTCCACTGAAGAGCATTCACATCTGTAAGTTTGTTAGGAGCAGAATGTCTCCAAACAAGATCTCCTTCAGGTATCTTATCTAACAAAAGCATCGAAACAGCAACAAAACAAATGACATTTTAGGGACACATGGGTGATTTAATTGCCTGAATATAACATTTTTAAAAATACCTCATTTTCAAAGATTCCTTCCTCCTTCCTTTGCAACTGAGTCTCAGAGGCATCTTCAAGTGGGCACCCCAAATTTGAGTTAACTAAAGGCAGTGGGCCCATTTAATAATAGTCAGAACATTCAGTTGTCCATGTAACTACAAGACATCTCACTAAAGACATGACGTTATCTGCAACTGAACCACGTGTATTTTCATTGATATGACTGACTTCAGATGTGCTAGTAGACATTACCCTTGATACTGTAAGCCTTTTTGCAAATATTTACCCTTGCACTTGTAGGGTATACCAGTGAACTATATTGCCCAGTTCATGTGCATAAAAGTTACCTGGGTAATAAGCTTAAACTGCGGAAATATATCATTGGGGATCTCTTTAAATAAGAAGGTAAAATCAAGCTAGATAGCTTTGAAATCAAGCATATGAACTAGAAGCAGGGGCATGCAGCTTGTTATATAACATTTTGCACAAGCTGAATGCAAATGAAGACAAAAGGAACCAAGATAATAAAATAACAGGGGGAAAATAATCCAGACAAAAGAACATTTAATGAAAAGCCAAGCTTTTTAGCCAGGCTAGGATATATGCATGTCTTCATTCTAATGAAAAAAAGGAATTACAAAATTGTCCATGGCATTAAACATAATACAGGAAATCTGATAAAGCTGGAGAAATTGACTCCCATCCTGATTCTCCTAAAGAAACACTGTCGTAAGGATCACTGTTTGTGAACTGTGTATGACCCTAAAAGCTTGAGGGAGAAAGACGGGGGGAAGGATCTATGTAATTTTTTCTTCTGTTCAGTTGATCTCTAAATACTGGATTATATTTCACAACACAGAATATTTGAAGATTGAACTTTCATTTAGTTATCAGTGCCAAAAAATATAGATATCTAAATAATTATATTTGTCAGAAAATCAAAATATTTTGCTTTAATTGTTGCCTCTCAGAGAGTATTACATCACAAAGACGAATGACAACTGGTTTCAGTCAATGACATTGCAGTCATGCTTCTAAACCTGGGTTTTTTTGTTCTCCAAGAACCAAATACTTTGGATAATGCATTCTGAAAATAATAGAGTAAGTATTCTAGATCAGTGTTATTTTAAGGTGCTGTCCTGGTTTTATTTAAAACAAGACCGGATCTCTTTCAGTGATTTTTTCCTTTCAGCTAAGTAACTGCACTTTTCTGAATTTGGCTGCATGTTTTTTCAGACACTGTTCACTCTAGAGCTGGTAATGGTAGCAATGGCATGCAGAAGAGGCCCAGGTTTAGACTTATTGCTATGGCAGCCAAGGTTACTGATAAATTTTGCACATCCCATAAGTGAGAGGGGCATATTTGCAAGGAGGGGTGGACAGAACAGGTGACCAAAATTGGCCAAGTATTCCATCCCATACACATCACAAACCCTGTAAAAATTGGAGATCACGAAGGTCTCATTCTCTTCAACTGTGGCCAGCATCTGAAGAGGACTCTGCTAATTCTGCTTGTGATCCTAGGCCTAGTTCCAGGCCATGCATCCCTGAATCCAGTTCCATTTTACTATGGATTCCAGCCCAGCATTTCTGGGTGCCTGCCCTGAAGCCACTGGAGCAACACCAGCTCGGCCACGGGCCTCTGCTGTGCTAAGGTGGGAAATTCAAGAATGGTTTTGTAGATTTTGTGTTACTTTCTTTATTTATTAGTAGCATTAGTAAAGCACTTTTAACTTTCCAATTTGTAAGTCTCTCTCTCCCTTTTCCTCCTATAACCTTTCCTCAGTGGGGAGGGTAAGGGGGTTAAGACCATCTGCCATTGTTTATTGTTGCGCTGCAGTAAACGGTGACAGGTGCAGAACAAGAAGATATTTTAACGAATTTATATTGTGACTGCAATAATGGTGATTTGGAAATCCCCTTTATTCTTGGAGACATCAATGAAACCACATTCTTACGCATGTTGTACCTAGGTGATAAAATCCACGTGAATAGAAAAATAATTAATGTGATTTAAAATGAGAAATTATAAATTCAGAGGAACAATCTGACTCCCGGTTCTGAGATGAGAAGCTCATTCAAACCATTTGACCTTGAAGAGAACTGATGAGAAATCACAAGATACGGGTGAGATTTGTTGATGGAAGCTGCTGATGCAGAGGAACACAAACTTTTCAAGAATTCATCGTCAGTTTGTCTTAAAAAGAGAATAAAAGCAAGTTTAAATGGTTAGGATATTGTTCTGATCAGACATTCTAATTTTTACAAATTAATAAGCTTTTTCAGTAAGATAAAGTGTTCTTTAGTTCTAGGATGCTGGATGAGGAGAGAAGTTGTGCCCTTGTGACTACTCCTCTGTGCCAGTGACTGGGCAGACAGCTTCAGTCTCAATCCCTTGGTATTGTTGGACAGCCAAGTTACTGTGGAAGTTAAAACAAGCTTCTGTCTGTGACAGATGAACACCCTCAGATCTTACTGCAGCAGTTTAAGATGTTATGAACCCTGAATTTCTGTCCCGCCATTCTGATAGAGGTCACTGCCCTTGCAGTGCTCTCAGCAGAAAGGAACATGTGCCATCTGGTCCCTGTGTCCAGTGTGTTAGATCACATACACTCTCCATCGGCAGCTGAAGCCAGAAAGTCAGGATTTGCACTTCTGGGTCCGTGTTCATTTTTATTGACTGCTGCAGGAAAAGTGTAACAAAACAACACCTGAAATGTTTGCAATAGAAATTGTAGGGGTTTATCTGTGCAAATCCCCATCGTGGAGCAACTAAGAAATGGAATCACATTGCTAAGTTTCACTGAATTTGAATCTCTGAGAGGTACAGCATGCTTTTCATTTAGACAGGCACAATGATTTCACTTACGTTATGGAGCTATTTCTGAGACTTCACATAACATGAAGGGTTTGTCTCTTCGGCAAATTGTTATTTGCTCCATGTGTCAGTATTCTGTTCAGGTCAAAAAGCACTGCCTCATCAGTCTACTACTACGAGCTTCAAAATCTTCCTACATATTTTCTTTCAATGCACACAAACAGAGGGATTCCTATTTTATTATGTGCAAAATGTATCTTCAGAAACTACTGAGAATGTGTATTTTCTTTTGTGACAATACCATTATTTTACTTTAAATGGTTGAGTGATAAAAATCAAGTTTATAATAACAAAATGTGATTGCAAAAGGATAGATTTCAGGGAGATTTGGAGGGCTTTAAACTAGA
>VWYH01002441.1:30295-138195 GCA_013399365.1 Pampusana beccarii | reverse complement strand
TTCCATTTGAGTTCTGTCAGAAGCTCCTTGCTCAACCATGCAGGTCTCCTGCTCCTTTTGCTTGATTTCTTGCTCATAGGGATGCACTGATCTCAAGCTTGAAGGAAGTGATGCTTGAATACTAACCAGATCTCTCGGACCCCCCTACCTTCTAGAGCCCTTGACTTCTAGGTCAAAGTTAGCTCTCTTGAAGTCCAGAGAATTATAAAAACTCTGCACAGCTAGAGATCCAACAACCAGAGCCCTTCCCCACAGGGAACAGGCAGCAAGCTGAAGTGGAGCGCATCAGCTCAGACATTCCATCTTCATCTCATGCTAGGTAATCACCATGGGGAGCAAACTATGTCAAGACAGCAGAGACATCTTTTAACCACTGTCAAGTAGCACTCTTCTGCCCAAGGGAGGAACAGTCTTCTTCTTTGCCATCCACCTTCTGCCTCTCATACTCTACTGCTTCACCTCCAGCTGCAGGTGGTCTTGAGCAGCTCCCCATCTCTCTTACAAGCAGATCAGTAACATGAGTTTACTTTTACATCCACATTGTCAGTTCCAGAAGAGTGAGACATAGTGCTGGTAACAGAAACCTCCTTTAAACAGCTCAAGGAAGTCTCTGGATCACAAACTCTGCATCCACTAGGAAACTTATATCTCCCTGACATCTATAGGAAGGGCAGCAAAGAGTGATGCAAGCAACACTGAAGGTTTCTGGAGTGTGTCAGTGATAATATTTGATACAGGTATTGTTGGGTCAACTTACAGCTGGATTCACTAACAAGTAAGCACTGGTTCAGGATGTAATAATCAATAGAAACCTTGGCCCAGAAAACAGTGGCACTCAGGATCCTGAGGGGAGTGAGGAAAGAGAGGAGCAGGTTCTATAATTTATTGATTGATCTTGAATCCATCAGTCTGGACTGGAAAGAGCTCATAATGGTTTACAAGTATTGTGGAAACTACACGTCAAAACAAGGGTCCCACAGCAGAGACACAGAGCAGAGGCAGTCCCTGGCCCAAAGAGACCGTCACCCAGGACACTCTCTCTTTCTGACCACTTCTTTCCCAGCTTGCCAGCGCAGCACTGGACTGATTTCATGATGAAATACAATAGCCTCCAATACAGTTGCTGTGTTGGTGGATTTTCTTCCTGCTACTGAGTAAACATGAGAAATGTGTCCCGTCAGGCAGATAAAAGTTTAACTCCATGACCAGCGTGAGAAGAGTTTCATGTTCACACCCACATGACATATGCTGCACAAAAGATAACCCAACATTTGCTTTCTAGGGATGCTTTTGACTAGTCTTTCATTACATTCAGAGCTCCCAGGCCCAAAAGTAGCTGGTGAAAATTCACGCAGTGTCTGAATGCATCCAGCAACTAGACAGTCCAATTACCAGCTTCTTAGGTCTCAAACTAGTCCTGAAAATTCACCTTGCAGCTCAAGAATGCATGACAAGTTATAGGGCTACATTTAATCATGGAAATGTCCTTCAATTGCTCTATGCTACTCATCTCAAGAAATTCACACAATCATTTAGAAAGAACATCCATATTTTGGAAGTAATAACTGAATAATTTTAAAGAGCAATAATTCCTTTTCCATGGTAATTAAACTGTTTACTACAGGGCTGAAGATGAGCTATTTAGTTTTCAACAGCATAATGACATTTTGTTTTCTGGTACAGTGTTTCAATCTAAAAATAAGCCCAACAAATAAGCTAATTAGTGCAAAAAGAGTATACCAGCCAAAAAGGAAATATACTTTTTGAATTGATTAAGCAGCAATCTAAGATTAAGACATATATATTTAAGAACTAACCATTCTGAAAACACTTCTAGTTCCTAAATTAATCGTAAGGAAGTTTAAGAAGGGATTGGTTGTTTATGTATGCACCAAGGATATGAAAGGCTGTTGTAATTAAAACCAGTAATTTTGAATTAGGTATTAACCTAAGTGACTTAATGGTAAGCCTCATAACTCATAAATCAAAGACATTGATTTATTCGGGAAATGATACTACATATCTCTACCTATTGCATGACTTTCTTGGCAACAGTTGGTGCCAGCCTGTGACAGAGATAGGGTACTAAACTAAATTGACCTGATCTAGTAAGCTGTCCTACTAAAGACATTTCTGTTTTCTTATGCACTGTAATAAAAGTCCATTATCAATTGATTTATGCTGCACACTTCTCACAAATCTGCCCTGCAGATCTCCAAAGGGTGTATTTTAACAGCCACTGGAAAGCAACTAGATTTGGAGCAGAAGCTAGATGATGAAAATGGTACAAAATAAGAAAGTGAGAGAGCGAGAGAGAACACCTGAGACACAGAATTTCACTGCTCTCAACTCTGTTTCCTGCCCAGTGAGATCAGTCTGCAGAAGGTGCTGGCATTTCACAACCAGAAGCGTAGAAGCTCCATGTCCGCTCCCAAAAATCCCTCACCTTCCCAGAGCTGACCCACAGTTTGGAACCAAAATCAGCCAAGTGCACACGGCCAAGGAAATCTGGAGTAGCTGAATACCCACAGAACAGTGCAGTTCTGATTCCCTGTTTCTAAATACACATTATCTATGCATCAATGTAATGCAAATCACATGTATAACCCTACTAGAACACCAAGTGGAAAGTCACCTCAGCAGAAATGCTATTGGTGGCATCCAAAGAGAACAAAGAGAGCCTTTGTTTTAAAGCCTCACCCCAAAACCGCAGTAACCAACCCCAGTTTTAGATATGAGAAGCTAAAGAATTGCCCATTGTAATTCATCATCCCTAAGCATGAGCTGCTGGTGTCCCAGAGAACAGTCTAAACCTCAGCAAACATAAAGTTCACTAGACGCCAAGTCTGTGGATCGCCTAGTTGGCAACACCCAATCAGAGAATGAAAAAAAAAAACCCAACAAAAAAAGAAAAGAAAAAAAAAACAGAGCAACAAATGTTGTTTTCCTGTCTTATTGCTAACCATATGGACATTTTCCCTACCACAGCTTTTAAGTAGGACAGGTACCAGAGATAGATGCAGTGAGTGGGATGTACTCCACATATTTCATCACTCTGCTTCCAAATCTCACCACTTTAACAGTCATCTCTAGAGCAAAATGATTTCCATTCCTCCTATCTTGTAGCATGAAAAAGCACTCTCCTATTACAGTTCCACAGCCTCACTTATACATTGCAAAGGCCATTGAAACTGGACTCTCAATTTACTCAAGTGATCCGCTTCCATCTGATATTTCATCTTCTTAACTGAGATTATAATTTAACCATGTGGTTTTAATTAATTGTTGCCTCTATGGGTTATCCTGCCTAACTAACTCAGCTGTTCTTAATTTGTCCACTTAATATTTCATTCTTAATTGATGACCTATCTGATTTATCCACATATTTGTTCTCAAATTTCCTAACTACAGTCTTTCCTTCTCTGTTATACTGCTTCGCATAAATGTTTCTTTACTTTATTCTCTGCTTTTATTCTTTTTTTCTTCTTCAGCAGCTCTACTATTACAAAGTGCTTGCCTCTATTTTGGTAAACCCTTCCAGCTCCCTTCCAGTCTCCCAAGGCCATTCTATCTCACCACCTTACCACCACTCCCTCCCACCCTGCCCTCCAAGCACTGCTATTTTCTTTCCTTCCGGCGTACCTCACTCCACAATCCCTTCCTCTCATCCGACAAGAGGGTTCTGACATGTTTCCCAATAGAAAATTTGATTTTTAGGCAAGAATAAGAATACAGGAAGGAAGAAATCCTTTCCCTTAGAACAGCCAGCAATCAAGACAAGACTAACGTGGGGAGGTGAAAAGGTATGTTGCACGCGGTTTGTCGTAGGCAGGAAAGAGCATTCTCTTGCCCTTTAGAATACAAAAATTTGTCTGCTCCCAGTTCGACGGCTCACTACGGTTTATGGTTTGGTCCAAGCTGGACTCCCATCAGGGAGAAGGACAGAGACCTAGCAGCTGCAGGAAGCCGCCTGCCCTTGATCACAACGTGGAGGCTGCTCCATGTTGGCAGGGGCAGGCCTGGCCCAGCCCAGAAAGGCTGAAGAAGCCAGAAAGGCAGGGCTCTGGCAGCCAGCAAGCAATTCTGAGGGGACCTGGGAGAAAAGGACATATTTTAAATAAGCGTGGCAAACAAAGCTTAAGTGAGGGCACTGGCTGGCGTACCCGTCCTGTCCACCTCGCAGACTTCTGAATTTGTTGGTTAACTTCAGCCACTTCGACCAGGGAAGGGGGAAACTATCGACTATGATTAAGATCCTACAGGTCTTGTGAAAACTGAGGTGGAAGGAAGACCCAAATTTACGAGCCCCATGCCAGCAGGGCTGTGTGCCCTCCCCAAGCTCAGCCAGCTGCTCGGTCAGCACCCGCTGTCTCTCACTCCACGGTCATGTCACGGGGCACAAAAGGAGTTGAGGGAACTGGGACACAAACAGAGCCTAATTAGCACTGCTAATTATAGAACAACTTACTCTTCAAAGTGGGAAGAGATGCTGGTGATGACTGAGGTAGTTTTTGGAGCCGATCCAAGGCATTAAGGTAATCCTCTTCAAAAACACCGGGGCGCAAGTTATTCTTGAGCCGGCGCGCCTGCAATGTCACCTGGGAGCAAGTTCTCAAGGGACAGCAGCCATGGCCACCACCTGGTCTTCAGGCACGGAGGGATGCAAGGGCCCAACCAGGGAAAGGAACTAAGAAACCCTCAGGGTACCTCTCTGCCTGCACACTTGTAACTTTTTTATTTTTCCCTTTACCATACTGAGAGGGTCCCAATATTACGGTGTAAGACAGCAAAGGATCCCTCCAGCAAAGAGCTGCTAAAACAGCAGCAGGTGCCGGCATTCAGAGGAGGCTCTGGTGAACAGGAAGGACACTACAGCAACGCTGGCTGCAAAGAATAGCTTTGAGTAGAGCCTCCATGAGCTGCTTCGGCTTAAAATAAATGGATGAGTGGACTGGTAGGGCTCTGCTACTGAGACACCGGATGTCATACAAACTTTTATGAAGAAAGAAATGTTAGTTAGTACTCTCTGGAGAGGAGGTGTACCAGCTTCCTTAGGGAAAGGACAAGCCCAGAGTACTCAAAGTGCTTTTCATTCTGAATCAACTTTCTTAAGTTTTATGGTATTTTACAGTATCGATATTTAAAAGATGCCGCTAAAAAGAGCAAGGAAAAATCCTAAACAAACCTTCAAGCAATTTATGCAAGAAATCTGCACGAATGAGGATAAAAGTAAAAATTCATTAAATAAATCATTCAACCTACCTAGCCTTTCAACTAAGCATCTTAAAATAGGAATATTGCCTGAAAGTTGGTTTAAAAATACTTTTAAATCACATTAATGTGCTCAATGCCTAGTCCAGAGCCAGTGTGTTTTAGGGGACTTTCCACCCTGAGGCATTCAACCAACTTACTTTAGATTCAAAAAGGTGGTAATAAAGTGACAAAACATAGCTATTTATTCATAGAATAGAATCACAGAATCATTTTGGTTGGACGACACCCTCAGAATTGAGTCCAACCATAACCTAACCTAACTCTAGCACTAAACCATGTCCCTAAGAACCTCGTCTAAACGCCTTTTAAACACCTCCAGGGATGGTGACTCTTGTTGAAAGCTAATCTGTTCTTTGAAGTTACCAAACTGTTTAAGAAATACCTCTAAACTGGGGATATTTCATGAGTGGAAGCAACTTACTCCTCAGGACTTTTAGGATTTCTTTTCAATTTCTCTATGGCAAAATAAGTTATCAATCTGGAAAGGATTAAGAATCTCACAGGACAGACTGCACAGTCACACAAGACACCACCCGAAACCAAATTATTAAGTCAAATTTGGGAAATAATTTGTTAAGCTCTATAGTCCTGAGCAAGCTCACATTCATCTAGGCTGAAGTGTGATTTCACACTACACACATGCCCCTGGTTATGCTAAAAAGAAAAGAGCTTGCACCTCACTGGAAATCCCGCCAGCCTATTCGCTCCCATGCCAGCAGATGTAACTTTGCTTTTCTCCATGTTGTAGATAGGCTGTTCCACAGTAGAATAGAAAGCAGAATTTGTACTAAACTTAGAAAACCAACTGGCAGTACAACTGTTCAGGCCAGCCAATACATTTTTCCACAGATTATGTGGGGAAGAACAACAAATTCAACCCTCTTAGTACGAGACTCTCACTAGCAATGGCCTGTTTGACAAGTGAAGCACAAAACAGATTTTTTTTAAAACAAAATGAGAAAAAGCACTATATTCACTCATCCAAGACCCAAGGCAAAAATAAACATGTTATCACATGCTGGACCCATTAGCATTTACTGAACTACACTAGATAAGTGTTTTCACTTGTTCTGTTGTCTAAACAGAACTATCAAAACACATGATTTCTCTAATGATAGGTTTACTTTTTGCTGTTGTTACCATTTTTGGATCAGCTAGCTCAAGTTCCACACTGTGCCGTTCCCTTCTGGATACGCTTAAACATCTAAAGGCAGTGACTGGAGTGGGATAGAAAGAATAAATATGTCCTGTGCATTTTTACTGCTTCATCCAACTGGGCATACTAAACCTTGGAGACGTTCAGCATTTGTCCATAAGGCTCAGCAAGTCTGTTTGTGCTAGATGCTTGCTGGGTGCCAAGACAAAATGTTCATTTAATAATACGACCTATAAAGGAGTGCCCAGATTGGTTTTGTGTCTCCTATTCCCTTCACTGTTGCAGTTTCCTTAGTTAAAAATAATCCACCTAATTATAGCCTGATATGTAATTCTCACTACAGCAATCCCCGGCATTTAAAAATTATGATTAAGGCACCAGAATTAGGTATCTGAAAAACAACAACCCACAACGGATTTTTATTTGCCTTTTGGGGCATAAGCCACCATTCATGTTTTCAAGCCCTTCACTTTAGCTATGACTTAAAAATTTATTCTTCATTTTTATTCCAGGAAATCAAGACTATCACACTTTCATGTGATTGCAGGAGCTGACACAACTATTATAAGAGTGGGCAACAGCAGACTTGGTAGCATTCCCAAAGTCATATTAACTGCCCCTAACTGCAAGCATACAGAGCTCAGCATCTGTTCCTGCTTTGTTCTGGGAGAGGAGTAACCATCACTAAACCAGCCGAAATTTTGCAAGGGGACATCCCCTGGACTGCTGAGCCTTGGAGCTCCAGAGCCTGAAAACAGCCAGGGTCACAGCCCTTGGCAATAAGTCTCTCCCCTCCAGTAACCAAGGAATGGCTATGGCTAAGGTATATAAACTTTCTCAGAACTTAAAAGGTGAGCTATTTGGTTTACAGATAACCCTTCTGAAGTGCAGGACAGACATATGCAGGCAGATGTAAGTAGACAGTGTATGCAAAGTTTCTCGTCCCATCAGTATTTCCTAATTAATATCATAAAAATTACAGAGGTCTAGTAAAAAGGAAAAAAATCCAGCATGTGTTTCTTTCAAAAGTATTCTTTACTCAAACTGCATTCCAATCAGTGACTCCAGTATGGCCCAGGATCTTTCTGTGCACCTCACAGATCCTTCTGCACAGTTCTTTTTCCCTCCTTGCTAGAAAAGCATTTTTCCTCTCTTTTTCCTGCTCAAGCCATGAGTTACTTCCACTGAAGATTCTCCCTGTTTGTCCCCTTCCTATTAAAACTTCCTTTGTTCTGACTTTTCTGGAACTCTTGTTGCTCTGCTGAGGCACCTGGATCAAACAGAAACACACAGCTTTCCACTGATGAAACCTCTTCAGCACTGTATTTGCCCACGCAGGCTTACTCAAGCACCAACTCCATGCATCTTGATAGTTCACTCACACACTCCAGAAATGACTATCCTCAGCATACCCATCGAGCACACATACACATACTAACCCAGACTCCCCACTTGCAGCAAACCTTTGGAAAAAATCTGGAAGGTCTTAACCCGTGTCAGGCATGAGCATGCATCGCAAAGGCTCCTACACAATCTAACACAGAAGCATCCTCCGTGCTTCAGAACTGCACCACCTCACTGATCTCACCGCACTGCTCTTTCCCATTCCTGTGTTTAAAGGCTGTGGGAAGAAACAAGACAACACCTTCCCTATCTTCAAGCAAACTGTAGTAAGGGACTTGATCCCAACATTCCCGTTCTCGTCTGAGCCAACAGCACCCCTCCGTTATTGCCTCATGGATATTGCATTTCCTTCCTATCCCATATTATGGCCAGAATAAATCTGTATGGATTTATTCTCATGCCTTTTACATTGCCATTAAGTAGTAAATGGCACAATGCAGGAAACTGCCAAGAGCCTGAATGTTGCTCAGACTAGGAAGCAGCTAAAGTTGCCAGAGTGGATGGACAGCAAAATCACCCATAAACAAGAAAGCGTAATCTAAAGATTATAACCAAAACATTACCCTTTCCAGCTACTTAGGAATGTCTACTGCAGCATTTAATGCTACAGTGTCTAGTGAGAGAGCTCATGGATCTCACAGCTCCCACCCTTCTTGGGGCTCCCAGCTTTCTTGCTGCCACCAAACTTTCACATGACCCAAACACAGTGAGTCAGTGACTCCCACAGGTCAGGTTCACCATGAAAGAACATGAAGACCAACTGAAAAGATGCTTCAAGAAACAAACAGTCACACTCAACTAGCCTTATACCTCCTTTCCCTTCTTTGTCTCCTTGCCTTTCTTCAGGTCCTAATTTCCTCCCGTTCCACACAAGTGGCTCACACTGTGCTCCAAGCTGCTGTTCACCAAATACCACTTCACCCTTTGACTCCTACGACTGCAGCAGAAGTCTTGAGGAGCACCTGACACGGAGGTGGTGCCATGGGCCCAGTGTGTGGGGAACCAAAAGACCCCTGTGTTGTGGGGCAAGTGGGGTCTGAGACATGGGCCAACACTGTAGGGCTGTGAGGCACCACAGGAGGCGTTTGGGAACACCACTGCTCAGGGGCTGCCAGCAAATGCAACGTGACAGCGTGAAGCTGAAGGATGCGCTGTTGATCAGCAGCGTCGCTCAGTGAGCAAGAGGTGACACAGACCAAAAACTCAAGACAGATTGGAGAGAAGGAAAATGCACGTACCACGCAGCTGAGCAGAGCAATGGCAGCAAATAGCAATAGGCCTGACAATAGCTATGTTTTTTTCTGCCCAGATGGGACTTCAACAGAAGATAAATGGAAAGAAAATGGAACAAAAAGAAACAGCTAAAGGAGGACAATGGTTAAAGCAAGCAGTCATTTAGCCCAAAGAATAAAAAGTGTGGTCAAAAGTAGATAATATGAGTTTCATCAGCAGCTGGAGATACATTCTTTGCCTTCTTTATTAACCTTAGGCTCTGGCTAATCCTTTCTTGTGTCCTTCTTCACAAATGCACATGCCTGATTCCACATGCAGGTTCTTAAGTACGAAGCCAAGCCGAGCATACAACCTATTAGTAATGGTAACATACCATCCTTTAAATACTGGTGAGGATTTGTGACAAATCTAAGAATGAAAATATTTACCCATCAATAATTACCAGTTTACTGACATTTAGAAAAAAAAGAAGACCATGCAAGCATTGCTAACATTGCAACTCATTAGGGAAAACAAAGTAAAAAATGTAAGTTACTATCCAGGAACAGGAATTCATTTCTCAAGTAAATACTACATATGGAATAGAGAGTTATTCTATTCCATTTTAAATAGATTGATGCTTCAGTGAAAGCCACGGAAAGAAGACAGAAATTTACACAAAAGCTTTAAGCACTTCACAAGTAGTAAGCTGGTACCTCCAGGTACCAGCAGCAAGGACCAGAACCCACCAAACCCTCAGCACAAGCATTTGGATCATTCTTCCAGAGAACATTCAGGCAGCACGTCACTAGTAAATAGCCCAGGTATTTCTTCACATTAAAAATTGTACTAAGAGAGGGAAAACGTAGTCCATTAATCAGATTCCTAATCTGCATAGCTGGGATAAGCCTCACCACACACGTTCTTGGACTGAAAATCTTTCAGAGCATGGGACATCTCTCTGCAAGCTTATGGCACCATATACATGATAATTTTTACAGACTGGTAATTACCCACAAGATTCCCCACTGACTTCAGTGATAACCTATACCTGAAGCTCAATTACAAGAGAGAACCATGTCATGGAGATATCATTTCCTTAACTTCCTTTAGAACTCTGTCTCCGCTGTATGGAAGTACCTGGGGAATCAAGTCTACCCTGACAGTCAAAAAGATTCTAACATAGCTGAGTAATTTGGGAGTCTTCATCCCATTTGCTTTTAAGCCTAAATCTTACCAACTTTGATCGAAGTAGGCATCAGTGAGCCTTGGATTCAGCATCACCTCCTCATCGCATACTTGAGTGCCTTTTGGACTGAGTCACGACTCTTCTGGCACTTCCGAGTACTACCTATAGCAGTAGATACTCCGTTGCCCTGCTCTGGGACATACTGCACAGCAGGACCAACAGCGTCAGTAGAACATCATATATGATAGGAACTTCAAACATTGTGGTATACAGAATAGTATTACCAGATCTGACATTCAGCCAAGACAGAGCACATAGGAAAACAGTAAAATCTCCTCAGCGGGGAGAAAAATAAAAATAAAAATTGTTTGTCTGTCTTTCATCTTTGACAGGAAATATAAAGCCATTATTCCTCTATTGCAGTGATGGCCACTCCAGGCATTCCAGAAATAAGGAATTTTCACACACAAAGGAAGCAAAATAAGTGATCTTTTTTTCCTAGCACTCCTTAAAATATAGGTGAGCTACTTAGCAGCTTTTAAATTCAAGCTGGCTGTGCATCCTCAGAGCAGAGGAGATCTGATAAGCAGTGACTTAATCTTGCTACTACATTAAGGCAAAGTTTGCAGTTTACCTGGAAAGTCTGATAGCCAACAACCAGCATGTAAAGAATGGAAAACAAGAGATGCCCTGAGCATCAGTGAGAGCTGGAAGACTCTGAAGAAGGGGACTGGCACCTCAGTAGGAGAGGGAGATAAAGGAGTAAATAATTCTAAATAATTCCACACAAGTTCTTTACATCACTGCTATGGATTCTGATTGGATAATTACAAAAGGAGCCATCCAAAGAGTCTGGGGGTCCCCTGAAAGCTGAGGAGGACATCAGTCAACTTAAGAATGGGAACAGACTGCAAAAGATGTGGAAAGAAAAAAAAAAAAAAAGAGAGAGAGAAACAAAATGGTTGTTCAGGAAACTGAATTATGTTCACAGCAAACATGGAAGACAAAAAAGTTAACCACTTCTATTCGGCTGTTTCGAGCACCTTTAGAAGCCTCATTGTACCCACATCTCTACTTGAAAAGAGACTCTCTAAACCAAGAAATTCAGGAGGGCATTTTCCAGGCAGATGGAATAGGAGAAGCTGAAATAATTCAATCTGTTCATTTAATACAACAACAAAAATCACCACTCTGTTGTCCAGAAAATATATTATAAAGCCTTCACCTTTTTCCTGAACGGAGCAGTGAGGAAGTGACCTCCAGAATCCTGGTTAAAGCCAGGATGTTCTCCACAGTGTAATTCACCTTGTTAAAAACGTCAAATACCACTAAGGTCACGACAACAGGCACAGCTTCTTCAGGAAGCTCAGAGCTTCCGTAATAACTACTTTACAAAGACTTTGCTAGGGTTAAGCAACTTGTCACTATCACGTCCCACCCCACCCTCTGTTTATCTAATCAGTTTAGATTCGAAGATCTCAGAGAAGAATTGTCTCTGGTCTTCTATATGTAAAAATTGTGACACAATTAAACGTGAATCTCCACTGAGGTTTGCAAATGCTACATAATATGGATTAACATGCTTCAGTAAGAATTTAACTACATGCAGCTATGCTAAAATAATTCAACATTAGGAGCAATTTTCTTGCATTTTGGGAACCACACGCAGCATATAGAAAAAGATTAATATGTATACAAAAAATTAAAATTAAGTATTTTTTGATGCTTAGAAAACAGAAGCAACAGAAATCTACAGTCCAACCAGTCTCCCCAGTTCAGTGAGGTTCATCCTCACTGTGGGAGGATAAATTCTAAAGGAGGAAATACAATTCATTTTCCATGCATTTACCTAGTAGGAACTAGCCTCAAAAACAGGTCTTTTTATATATGTCATTGAACACACACCAGATGGGAGCAACACTCTTGGCTAAAGACGAAAATTACAAGTAGAATAAATCGCCAGTCACTATATTGTATGGATGATTCAGTCCTGATTCCACCCACTGTAAGGCAGAGGAAGGGAAAGCACAGATGTGAAAATACATACATCCAGCAGTGCCTGTGTATGTACATACCAGATTCTAAGGGCCCTAGTTGGGTTAACCTAAATTCCAGTAAAGTCTCTGTTCCTCCTGTTCCCCAGTGCCTGGCTCTGGGCCTTCAGATGCTCCCAGCTAACGGGAAAGGAGCCTCAGGGAGTTGTCTACACCCTCCCAATAAATACTGGTAGCACCGGATTTTTTACATATTCAAAGTAAAGCAGCAATCCAAGACTTTGCAAGAGCAGATATTAGAAAGAGACATCTCAACTGTCTGTTTTGTGAGGAAGGTAGAACCAAAGTCTGTAAGTAAATGCAACTTCAGGGCAAGGGAAGAGGATACCATGAGCTGGAACTCAGGAATTTAGGTCAATTCCTATCTTGCTACCACATGCCTGATCTGCAAAGACTCCATGAGCTAACTCAGATAACTAATTCTCATTGTTTTCATGTAATTTAGGTATCCAAAGACAACTAATGACCTTGAAGATATGGAGCCATATCTCTCTACAGCTTGATTTCTTCATCACAGTCTCCAAATAATAAAATAGAATAAGAACTTTTCTTTCCCCTCACCTTTAACTCGCTCTTCAAATTGTACTTTTCCACCAAAACAACTTCCCATATCAGCTGGAGACACCAGGAAACTACACGTTACGAATTATCAATTATCACCAATGCAGCAAATACAATCGAAAAAAGTAATTCAAAATGTTAACAACTGTGTTAAAAACACACCCAGGCAGTACTGACACCTACTCAGGAGAGCTTCATGAGCTGGGTTTGGCCACTGCCAACACACAACATTTGAGCATATCAAATGGTTTCAGGGCAGGGTTTCATGTGCCACGGAGGTAGAACTAATCTAATCCAGCATCTCCCAGCTCTAATCCTAACTCTAATCCTAACTCGATTCTTCACATGTCTCAGTGAAAAAAGTAGGAATAATTCAGTAACTGATAAATCTGTTCAAGAAGGGCAGAACTTTTATCTAGTCAACCTAAGCAACATGAAGTTTCATCTCTGATTTGCCTTGAAATATCCTGGTAAGGATTGCAACACTCACGTAATTTGCAATGTCCACATCAAAAGGGAAGGGGGAAAAAAAGCCATCTGAACTAAAGAAACTCGCTGACTTAGCAATTGCATTTGTCTTACCCAAACAGAGAAGTGACCTGGATTTCTAGTTCTGTGTTAACACAGTCTAGAATGAAAAATGATTTGCACAAGGGGATGTTCTTCAGCGCCTGTTGTGATTGCACTCTAGACACAGACATTAACAGCTGGCAGAGAGCAGCTGGCAGAGGAGGTTAGAGGGAAGAACCCCTCCAGCACGGCGCACAGCGGCAACGGAGCACTATTTTTGCAAGGCGCATGAAAGCCAACAGCAGAAGAGGCTTCACACAGTCTGTCCACATCCACACTGCAAGCACCAGAGTCCACCACATCTGGATATTCTGTCCCATTCAGCCTCTGACCCTGTTGTTTGATTTCAGGCCAGTAGCTTCTCCTCTCTGTCCCTGGAAAACCGAAGAGGCCAAACCTGATGAAAATAGAGTGGAGAAGCCACCTGCCAAGGTAAGCACGGCCTGTCTGGCTCTAGGGACAAAGGGGACAGCACTGGGGAGCAGAGCCACGTTGTAGCAGATGCTTTGGACTGGAGGAGGGTCACAAACAGTGAGTTCACAGGAGATATCTGCCACCAGCTCAACCAAGTCACCCCCAGAATAAACCCGGGGTGACCTTCCAGCACCACATAAAACCGCTGCAGCAGAAGCAAGAACACAATCAGAATCTCAAGGATAGTAGCCTTTCTGTGGCCCTGCAGATGAGATTGTCCTGACTCTTTCTGAAGAACCTCTAATCAAAGTCACTAATCGCCACCAAACCCTTTAGGTGGGACTCCTGACAGTGAAAACCCCGCTACCTCCCACAAGTGTGCTCACTCCCCAGAGGAGCTCCACCCTGGACAACAAATGATGCAGAAGTGTCAGATAAACACACAACAGTTGGAATTTGTGGTTCTATGGAGCATCTAAGGCAGATGAAAAGATCCAGCTCTACCTTTAATCAACTACAATCATTTTAAGTAAAATAATCGTAAAGGTATTATTGTACGTCATCTACTTCACTAATAACAAACAGCAATTAACAACACTTTTGCTCAAATAATTTAAGCAGCACTAAGTCCTTAAAAAAAAAAAAAAGCAATCTGTAAAAACAATTAGGACGCAATAGCATTAACCACCTCAGAGGATGAGAAGCTGTTATATTGTAGGTAAATTAGACACGTTAGCCATTAGTGACTGTAATGACAGTCTCAGTCTTATTCTGACCACTTTGTAGTTCAAGATCAAGCAGTTTACCATCTGAATGACAGACTACTTATTATTCAGCATTCGTCAGAGAGGAGAAGTTTCCACAGCAGAGAGTTTGACTACCCTCAGCCACAGATGTCTTGAAATTTAAAGGACGCGAACAGCGATACCTTGCTAGCAGGCTGTGCCCAACCCCAATTTCCCAGAATTTGAGGGCTTTAAAGGAAGCAAGAGCTCTTCTAATAACCTCAGTTGTATTTTCAGGCTTTTCAGGATCTGTCCTTCCATCTAAGAACGCAGGCAGCTCTTGCACAGACACCCACGGCGCTGCTGGCAGTGGGACTCGGCGCACTCGTCACGCCAGGATTACTCACAGAAGTCGTGTGCGCAGAGTCAAGGCTGCGAGCACACTTTAAACAGACTCACACTGGAGTCTAAGGCTTAGTCCTGCTCACTTCGGTACTCCCACAAACTGTCTTTACTTGCAGCTGCAGTAAGGCAACACACACCTCAAAAGCAGCAATCCGTGGCTGTTTACACAGGTATTTATATATGAAAACTGATTCTGCAAATCCATATTCAAACACAAAACCCTTCTGCACACCATCCCACAAGCACGAGGACTTCCTGGATTCTTGCATAAGCAAGAGTTTACATGGCTCAGATCTTTACACAAGGTTTCTGGCTGTACAGAGAGGAGGAAGGAGCAGTGGAAACTGAGGAGTTATCGGCACTCGACTGCCAGGGTTTAACCCGAGTTACCTCCAGACATTTTCGTTAACCATGCTAAATTACTTACTGAAATTGTCTTTGATCCGGGTACAGAAGGCAAAGGGGGAATTGCACTTCTGAGGTTTGAAAAGTATGTTTTGACCAAGTTAATTACTTAGGGACAATAATCTAGTTCAACAACAGGAGTCCAATGAGTTTATAGGAGGAGAAAGATACAGCACCATCAGATGTTTTCTCTGCACAGCAAGAACCTGGCTATTCTAACACCTGTATAGTACCACAAATGCCACAGTATTATACAAAGCGGTAATGTGATAGTTTGCACTTTCTTATATAGATTTTTAGCACAGATAAATTAAAATATTCTCTTCAAAACTGAGTAGAACCAAAATTGTTTGGTTACCAGAATGTGGCAGGAGGGCTAGGGAGAATGGCAATTAATGTCATTCTTAACTAATAATATATTAATAATAGATTAAAACCCACTTAATATTAGGCTATTATGGAAAGCCATATTAGTTCAAAGTCTGCACATGACATTTCTGTGAAGCTGTATACCTCCTTCACGGTTAAAACAAAGACTCACATTTATAGGCAGTCTCCAGTAGAAACTAAAACTTGGAGCTTTTACAGTCCTCTTGCATAGAGACAGCAGGACTGTAGCAAAGAGTGAGACATTGTTTCTGTTCATCACTTCACAATATACAGCAGCTTACCTAACATTAATTTCATCACCTTCTACCAATATTAAAAGAAGCAAATTTACATAGTAAAAATAGAGCTCTATGTCACAATTATTTGAATATTATGGTATACTCACTACATAGCTTCAGTGTGCATTTAGTCTTAAACACTTTATTTCTTGAAGCAGATTGATTTAAAGCTCATTGTATTTAGCACTGCACCAACTCATCAAGAGCCATAGACAAGAAACAATAGCTCCTTTTATTGCAAGAGATTCTCTGCAATAGCATCTCTGAAATAATCACTATGCTTAGGGAGTGGAAAAACATATGGGCAAGTGGAATAGTTGACGAGCCATGCAGAGTTTTTGTTACAAAACCATGTGGTGGAAATGCTCTAAAATCTGTTTTTTAAACTGATGCTGCTGCAGCTTTATCAATCTTAAAGCAACATCAGATTTACAAACATGAAAATACATCAAACTCTTTCCTACATCACCTATCAGAGTAATATTTTAAAAATCTGGATTCCTCTAGCCCAAGAATGGAAATCTGTGGCACAACAGGATTAAGATGAAATAGTATCTGAGATCAACCTAGTTTCTAATATTAGTTAGTGTTTTAGGAAAAGGATCCTGCATCTGTATGTTATTGCTAGCTCTGTATTAAAGGGACGACTTCTTCCAGGCCTACCGAATGAGTTATTAACATATGCTCACTTATCACCTCTCATTGCTTCTATTTCCTGCAAGCTTCAGGCACTAAAGGAAGAATGTGCTTTTGAAGAACTGTAAAGTTTCTGTTATCCCAGCAGACAAGATATTAAGCGATCACATGCTCGCTCTAGTTCATGGCAAATGCAAGTTCAGTTGCACTCAGAAAATATTGAAAAAATATCAAAATAAAGCTGTACATCACTTAAAAAAAAATAAAATTTTTAAAAAAGTCCTTGGAATTTGGATCTGATTCATTCTAGCATTTACTGAAGAAAAAGGGCCTTTTTGCAAACAGTTTGATTACAAACTCACTCTGATCTTTCATTTGCTACTTAAAGGATAGGGAGAAAACCTAGTTTCCCTACAGGAAAGGGAGGGAAATCAGCCTCTCTTCCAGTTGTCTGTATTTTACCCAGACATGCGAGAAATTTTCAAGGGGATGCAAACCACCACTGCAGACACTTCTAAGCCAGGGTCATTCAAAAAGTCCTCCCTGCTGCAGGAACCTGGTTCTCCACCGCTATCAGATGTAGCACCCTGACTGCAACATTCCTCCTCTCCTGCGCAGCTGGGGAAGGTGAAAAGGGCTCCAAGGATTATCGCCATTTCCCAGCCACGTCAAAAGAACAGAAGAGAAAAAGGTGCCTTTTCACGTGGTTTCTATAATAAACCGCAGGGAGTCAAGGACCAGCGCGGAGCTTTCAAAGTGTTCCTCGGAGCGAGGATGCTGACACGAATGAGCATCCATGCGAACCTTCCCCTATGCATGCCAGGGAGATCCACAAGCTCAGCTTTCTCTGGCAGCAGGCAGGCAGTCACGATCAATAAGCGAAGGAAGGCTCCGAGCCCCCGGCTTTGTTAGCAGCCAGAGGGGCTGCCGGTGCAGCCAGCGAGAAGCATCCTATTGTGCAGGGAATACTGCAAGCCTCAGAAATCTCAGCCCTCCTAGGAAAGGCATCCAAGATGGGCTTATTGCCCTGCAAGGAGAAATAAGCCTCAATCCTCCGCGCCGAGCCCCTTCTCCTCTCCGCAGCAAATACAACCACCCCAAAAAAAGTTTTGTTGGGCAAGAGGGGCCCTACCTGCCCCTCGCCCGCTGGGAGAAAACAAAGGGTTGGGTAAGAAAAAATAAAGTTCGGGGCTTGGCGGGGTGAGGAAGGCGCCCGGCTGCCCGCTGCTTGGTGCGCCTGCCCGTCCCCGGCTGCCCTTGGACCGCGCACGGCGCTACCTGAACAGGGTGACCGCAGTCTGGTTCCTCCTCCACGCCTTGCCCTGCTGCAGCAGCACCCCCTGCACGATCTCCTTCTCGTCGGGCAGCCGGTAGACGGGGAAGACGTAGAGCCAGCAGAGGACGAAAACTCCCAGGGCGCTGGCCCCCACGGGCAGGCGGGTGCGCGGCCACTTCCACGCCAGCCCCGCCATCCTCCTCCCGCAGCGCTGCCGCGGCGCCGGGCCACGCTCCGGCATCAGGCCCGCGCCATGCGNCCGCCCAGCCGGCCGGGGGGGAGCCGGCCCCCGCGGGCGTCGGGTCTCCTGCCGGGGCTGCTGCCGCCGCTGCGCCGCAGCTGGCTCCTGTCTCGGCGGTGGCGGCTGCCGCCCTTCCTCACAGTCATTTGGTCCCTCGCTTTCCCCGCGCCACGATGCTCCGCCGCTCCCCGCCCTCCCTCCGCCTCCCGCCGAGCCCCCTCTGTCGCTCGCTCGCTCCCTCGCTCGCTCTCGCCGCCGCGCTGCGGACAGCCCCGGTAAATTTCCACCCCGCCCCGGCCCGCGGGGCGCCTCAGCCCCCGCCGCCCGCCCCCCCAGCTGCCGGGGAGGGAGGGGAACGGCGGCCGGAGGGCCGGCTGCTGCGGGGCTCCGCTCGGCCGGTGCGGCCCCGCGCCTCCGCCTCTCCCGCTTCCCCCGCGGGCACCGGTCGAGCCGGAGCAGAGAGAAAGAGGGACGTCCTGGCCCGAGCTCGCCCCGGGGGCAGCGCCGCCAGCAGGCACCCCCGAGCCACCCCCCAGCCCCTCGCTTTCTCCCCACGCAGCCCCGTCCCCGGCGGCGGCCACGCCGCTCTCCAGCGCGCCCTGGCGGACATCGCCCCCGGGCCAGGGGCGGTGGCGGCGACCCCGCCCCCCCTCCCACTCCGCACTGTCCCCACTCCGCACTGTCCCCACTCCGCGTGTCCCTGCGAGGCGTGGGGGAGCCCTTCGCGCCTGGCGGGTCCCCCGCGATCAGCCCCGTGTTCAGGCCAGGAGCCTGGGAGCCGCGATCACCGTGCTCACCGGTCAAAGTACATCCCATAAAGGCTTTTTTTGGATAATTTAGCAAACTGGATGGTGTGGTAAGTCTGGAAGAAAAGTGTGCTGCAGCCAGCAGCACAGTTACCAAAGCAGCAGCTGTATGTCAGTGTGTACCGACTTGTGTGGTTGGGTCTTTGAAGAAAACACACCACGGATGGTGCCCTCATGTGGGACACAGGCAGGTGCTGGGTCACCCCAGTGCGGCTGTGGTTGTTGCTGAAATACCCAATGTGTGTGGGGAGAGTGGGCAGAAAGGCTGCCCGCAAGCCAAGGAGCAGCAGGAAGAGCCTTGCACACCTGTGGCAGCTTGGGTTTTCCACTGGGAACCCACCTCCTGCCCCACAGGATGAGGGTGCCACGTGCATGGCCCTCAGCCCTCCTAAATCAGCAGAGAGAGTGTGATCATTTCATGCCAAGGGAGTGACTCCAGCACTAGAAAGCACCTCTCTGCAGTAATCAGGTAGGCCGAAACATGGGAGACGTGTTCACCAGCGATGACCTTGGAGGCACACCCTGGTTTCGGACCCCAGCCTCTAGACCCTGTCTGTTGCACACAAAGCAAATTCAGCCCAGGCTGGTACCATCACTTTGTGTTCACCGTTTCCGGATGCACCTGTTAGGCCCATTGAGAAACAGTGCAGACCCCCATGCAACCCTAGGAAGAGTTTTGGATGAGTTAGCAGCCAGCTGCTTTCCAGACTTTCGGGAGCACGCAGAGACTTGGCTACTTCGGGCACTTTCAGGGTTGAGTGGTAACTGAGGGACAGCTTTGAGAGCTTTAAACTTGGGAGACTCAGGGTTGCAAGGAGACATTGACAGCCTTGCAAATCAATGATTAGCTTCTGCCTGACTCAAGGTGTGTCAGCACAGCACATCTTGCAAAGAGGTGTTGACCATGCCAGGTGATGGGGAGGGACGTACTACTGAGCTCATCTGCTAAAACAGTGAGAAACAAAGTGAGGAAAGGCTGCCATTAGGTACCTAGCAAAGGGTGGCAAAAGAAAAATCTGTGGGTTAAAATTCTCACCATAGCAATTAGAGATTCAGTCAAATCTCTTCTGCATTTGAAAACTGACAACCCCAAATTCCACAGCTTTTTTCTGCAAATGTCCAGAACTTCCCCTGGACTAATGATTGAAGGAAGAAGCTTTGAAAAAATTTGGGGTGAAGGAAGGAAAGCATTAAGAAAGTTTGACAGAGTTAGTTTTGTATGTCCTGACCATAAGGTAGCAATAAAATAATCATAAATACTAGCTGGCTGTTTATACAGCGTTTTCAGCTAGAGATACTAGATACTACTTATTTTTCAGTAAAAAATAAACTTGGAACTCTCAAGGCATTTTCAGTGCTTGAGAGGGGGAAAAACTCTTTCCTAGTGTGGTGCTGTGTAGAAATATACAGTGACAAAAAGAATATTAACGTGATGATGTCTAATGAACACAAAACTGCCAGAAACTTGTAATTGCAGAAGAAATATTGTTTTCATTTGTATCTGATATGCTAGAGCTGTCTAGAGCATTAGAGCTGTTTTCTCTGGACAAAATGATAAAAGAAATTGAGCAAGGCATTTCAGCCAGCCTCTGACAAAACCAAAATATTTTGAGCAGGATAAATATTTTCATTTTGGTAAGGAAGCTATCTACCAACAGTAAAATAAAACAAAACCTATTCAGTCACCTCTATTAAAAACAAACAGAACCTTTCAGTCTCTGGAGACTAATTCAAAACATAGTTAGCTAAACTCATAAAAAGTAAAAAAAAAAAAAAATAATAATTGAAATGTGAAAAACTGTATCCCAAACAAAATTCTGCCTCTTTGCTCACCTTTAGCTGAGAAGAGAGACAAACCAGAAGTTCGATGTTGCTTGGGAAACCAGAAAGTGGAAAAGAACAAGAGAAAGTAGGAATGACATGTTACTCTTTCACTGTCCAAACAGTTTGTGATTGAGCGAGTTGAAATAAAACTGATACACTTATTTGTTAAGTTCTTCAGTAATGCAATCCCTACCAAAGCAACATAGAGAGAGATTATTTCTTTAATAAAGGTCTTTTACTCTTGAG
Organism: Pampusana beccarii; assembly: GCA_013399365.1. Classification (NCBI taxonomy): domain Eukaryota; kingdom Metazoa; phylum Chordata; class Aves; order Columbiformes; family Columbidae; genus Pampusana; species Pampusana beccarii. The sequence goes on along the minus strand of VWYH01002441.1, from coordinate 117,129 downwards.
CAAGACATATGATTTTGTGATATCTTTTATTCGTGACCCTCAGAGATATTTCTAAGCCTTTTCTCTTCCTTTTCTGAATATATGTCAGCATGTCTGTTCACTGAATTTCTAACATCCATGGTCTGTCCAGTGCCATGGCAGTAAATCCACCACTGTGTCCTGCCTGCCACCCACAAGGAGATGGGTGGATCAAGACAGAGATGAGGCAGAGCTGGTTGTGTCACCGCTGCCTTGTGATGGGGAACTGAAAATGCCTGGTCTTGTTCTGTTCTCGTACAGGTGGATGTTACATGTACACCAGAAGAAGCTCACACCCAGGTCATTTACTCTATAGTCAAACTTGTTTCTAGGCAGCCTTATCAGTTTCTGTCCTTTCCATCTGTCAGTGAGCCCTGAAGAGAAGTGCGCTGATGCTTTCCGCTGAGGATAAGAGTTCCAGGTGGAGAATAAATGGAAGGTAAGAATAAACTGCCAAACATGAACCTTGCTTACAAGCAAATACTCCTAAGTACTTCAATAACAATTTGCAATCACTGAGAATATGTAGACGTGTAGTGATAAACAATCCATGTCTTCAAATTGAAGCAGAAAATTGAAATTCAGGTATGATTCTTCTCTGTCGTACTCCATTTTAATGAGAATTGAGTGGTGAGATTTAACCTCACCTCCGTGACTTTGGTCCCAAGTAAGACCCTCAGCCAGAAAAGATAGCTATTCTGAGCATGGTTCATATGCAACCGTTCTACAGAGGATAAAAAACAAAAAACCAAAACAAAACAAAAAGAGAGAAAATAAAGAGAGAAGAGGAAGAAAAGAAAAAAAAAAAAGACAGGTGCCTTTAAAAAGCAGCACAGAGAAAAGCAGTGAGCAATGAGCAAGAACACAGCATAATATAGTATCATAGAATCATTTTGGTTGGAGAAGACATTTAAGATAATGAAGTCCAACTGCTAACCCAACACTGCCAAGTCCACCTCTAATCCATGTCCCCAAGAACCTCATCTACACAGCTTTTAAACCCCTCCAGGGATGGTGACTCCACCACTTCCCTGGGCAGCCTGTTCCAATGCCTGACAGCCCTATCCATGAAGAAATGTTTCCTAATATCCAATCTAAACCTTCCCTGGTGCAACTTGAGGCCATCTCCCCTTGTCCTATCGCTTGCTACTTGGGAGAAGAGACCAACACCCTCCATGCCTCAACCTCCTTTCAGGGAGTTGTAAGTTGTAGAGAGCAATAAGGTCTCCCCTCAGCCTCCTTTTCTCCAGGCTGAACAGCCCCAGTTCCCTCAGCTGCTCCTCATCAGACTTGTGCTCCAGGCCCCTCACCAGCTTCATTGCCCAAAGCTGAACACAGGATTCAAGGTACAGCCTCACCAGCCCTGAGCACACAGGGACGATCACTACCTTGGTCCTGCTGTTCGCACTATTCTTGATGCATGCCAGGATGCTGTTGGCCTTTTTGGCCACCTGGGCACACTGCAGATCCCTCTGTAGACCCCTCCTACCCTCAGGCAGATCAGCACACCCACCCAACTTGCTTTCATCTGCAAACTTGCTGAGGGTGCGCTCAATCCCGTCATCCAGATCAGTGATGAAGAGATTAAGCAGAACTGGCCCAAATACTGAGCCCTGGGGCCTCACCCTTCCTGCCTGGCCCCTCCCCCATGGCCCTGGCCCATCTCCCATGGTCTGTGCTGTGCTCTGCTCCTTCCTGCCACTGCTGGGGCTCAGGAAGCTCTGCTGGGGACAGCAGGGTGAAGGCCTCTTCCAGGGGTTAAAAAGTAGCACCTCCTCTTTCCCTTACCCCAACCCAAGAAGCACAGGAAGACCTGGAATGTCAGGAAGATGTGCCAGGGGAGGTTTAGGTTGGACATGAGGAAAAGGTTCTTCCCCCAGAGGGTGGTGGACACTGGAACAGGCTCCCCAGGGAGGTGTCACGGCCCCAAGCCTGGCAGTGTTCAAGAAGAGACTGGACAAGGCCCTCAGACACATGGTGTGAACTGTGGGGTTGTCCTGTGCAGGGACAGGAGTTGGACTCGGTGATCCTTGTGGGTCCCTTCCAACTCAGGACATTCTATGATTCAATGGCCTGAGCTGCATCCTTCCAAAAATCCAGTTTTTGCTTGCTTTCATTTAGAGAATCCTGTACTCCTACATGCATCCTTTGTTACCATGCCTTTGCTCCCTTTCAAGTCCTCTCACTTCCAAAATAATAGGGCTTTTCCCCTCCACTTCATTCACTTTCCACTCTCCAAAATTTAGCAGAGGAATCAGCTTTCAGGCTACGGTGTCCTTTCAGTTGGTGAAGATGTTATCATGCCCTATATAAGGTAAGTCTGTTATCTTCCAAATGCACTCGGTTACCACCTGATGAAAATACCTTGCTTTATGCTGTGCCCTCAGTTCTGCAAGTATTTCATACTCCATTAGTAGAGCCCATGTGAAGGGTGGATTTGTTTTTTTAAGAGAGAAGGGAGCTGAAAAAAAACCCCAATTGCTGTTTAGAGTCAAATGGCAGCCCCTGTTCCCCACAGCTATAAATACTCAGCGCTCCTTTGGAATGTGTTTTGACCAAGCGTACAACAGCAAAATGTTCAAAAATCATTGCCTGCCTGTGCTATTATTTTAGGTCAGCTTTTGTGTGGTGTCGCCTTTGAACAGGCCGATTTCTACGCATTCTTCCCATTGACACAGTTTGAAAAACTGGCATCTGAATCTCACTCCATAAGAGTAATACAAACAGTGCGAATGCTTTTATGAATGGGTGCACAGTTGCCCAAACAAAGACCTGTTGGCAAATTCCCACAATGCTTCTCCCTATCAGGATTTACTCTGCAGCTCTGTTAAAACCACCAACAAATGTGTATTCTCACTGATAAAGCATTTTAAGCCCCTGATATGACAGACATTTTTATATAATCCTATTGGAGGGGGAGAATTATAACTATAATATTGAATTAATATTCCTGTAAAGGCATGGTGTCCAAAAGCTAATCTGTTTTTACCTGGCTGTATCAGCCTTCAGAAAAGTATTACAACTATTGCCACATTTTTTTCCCTCGGTTGTCATGCTGTGATAATATCATTACTGTGACAACATCTACAGTCATCCTTCCAGCTGCAAAGAGGAATCAGAATGTACAAGAAGCATAAAATGGGAGAAAAGAATCTTACTGATGAAAGACAGAGCTCATTCTCTAGAACAGAGAGCCTCTTTTATGAGCAATGTTGAAAGGACGTTCAAAACATCTTTTTATGCGAACAGTGATGTTAGCTGGTAACAAGGTGGAACTAGAATGAGTGAAAACATGCAGGAGTAAGTAAGATGGAACTTATCCAGCCATTAGCCACAGGCACTTTGCTTTTTGGTTTTGCATGGAAAGAAGTTTTTCTCATAAAATGGAGGAGCACAGGCAATTTTTGACAACTTTGCCATCACTGCTGTACATCATTACAGTATCTCTAGGAAAGTCATAAATACCAGACTTCCGTTCTACAGCACTGGCTTCAGGATACATCTTTAGTACGTTTCAATATATGTAAAAGTGCCTATGAACCACATGGATGGGCAGGAGCACCAGTACGGTGAAGATAAGGAAGCACAGTGAAATTCTGGGTGAAATTCCTGCCAGGTGCACTACAAGAAGTTCCCTTTCAAAATTAACACATATCTATTCACAGTGCACATCCAGATCTTCCTCTCATACCCATAATACAGATACTCAGGCAACTGGCATAGTTTTATCCAATAGAGGTAGATGCATCCATAAACCACAGTAAGTTTATTACAGTTCTTAAAGGGTTTGACCTTCAGCACAATTGGGTCGAACAGGTCTGGCCTGTTGTAACAAAGGGAAAGAAATCTGTTTCCCGCTCAGACTATTGCAACAGTTATTACCGAAAAGCACCAGACCCTAGAAGAAGGTCTGATTATAAGGTATATTTCCTCCAAACTGAGAAATCAATAACAAAGAATGTCTGTAAAGCTCCAGAGAAAAAAAAAAAAAGGTGTATAATGCGCACGTGAACATACATTACTGGAAATAGATGGGTTTGGCAGCCTCTCTGAATTCTCCCATAGGGAAAACCACCTATGAACATGCTACAGTGAACCTGAACCCCTGTGCAGCTCTATGAGATGTCCTTACTAACAGGAGCAAGCTGAAGTTAAGGGATTTACTCACAAAGAGAAGGACTACTCAGAAGAGTAAGGGACTCGCTGGATTAGTATCAATTGTGTATTAGAACCGTCATGCCGAATATACTGCGGTTGGAGGGGTCCTATTTTATTATGCACCATTTAAAAAGGAAATAAAATGGGTATAAAAGTAACAATGAATCATGCACATACACATGCACACAGACTCCAAGCACATCTCTTAAGCAAGCAGGCATTTCCCTTGTAGCGGAGTTCCTTTGCCTGGGGACTCAAACAGACTCTGACCTCATGTCTGACATTTGCTGAAATTTCGATCCGAGCTTTCGCTGTCAGGAAGCCATCATTCATAATTTAGCATTGTTTAAGAATGCCTGTTTGTGAGAAGGTCATGTCTGATACAGAGGGGAACATAATAAATTTAGTCTCGCAAGAAGTAATCCCTCTAGACTGGATGAAGTGTACGGAAGAAAAGCAGAGGAGAGGAAGAAGCTTGTTGATGTTGCCGCTGTATCTTTACTTCCTGTAACAAATGATCCTTAGCTCTTATTAAGGAGAAACATGAATTTGTGTGAGGCGTCAGAAGTCTCCACTGCTTCCGAGACTAGCTGAGAATTAACAGTAGAACCAGATGGTGTGATTTATTCAGTTGTCCACCCTGGAAAAGGTGATGGAGAAATGCACGAAGCAAAAAAGGTGATGCAGAAATGCGTTTAAAGAGAAGTTTCAGCAAGGATGGCTGCAACCCTCAAAGCCTAGACAGATGAGCATCTAAGAGGCAGCCTCGCAACCACTCTGGCTGTTCGTGGCCTCCTCTGGAGAGCACTTGGACCCCAAGCATGACATCTTGATCTCGAGGGTGTAGGATCATGGTAAAACCTGACCCAGCACCCACAGTAGAAATGGAAACCTGACTTAAAGCAAAAGCAAGGCTTCCATGATAGGAAATGAAACAGCCTGGCTGGATGAGACTTCAGGCGCAGAACCAGTGCAGAAATTTCTGAGTTCTGTGCAGAGTTCGGGTTGTATGTCAGGTTTCCATTGGCCAGGTCTTCCATTAGCCCATTTATTTAGGGTAAAATTTACATGCTGGCCTCAGAGTAGTTTTTCCAAATAAATTAATTGACACATACTTGTGTACAGTAGCAAGATGCATACGGTAACATGTAAACACAGGAACCAGAACCCCTATGGCATTTTTAAGTAGGTCTCAGAAGTTTGGTTGTACTTTTTTTTTCCAGAAGAAAGTTACCACCACCCTTAACCCCATTTAACAGGGGAAACAGAAACAGAGACCTGAAAAGATTTAGTTGATATCTGGGCTAGATTTGTAAAAGAGGCTTCTTCAAGCCTAGTGCAGTGCTGTAGGACACACGTCACAGAGAAATTAAACTGTAATTCAAACTTTGGGGTGTACTGACAGCTAATATTAGTGAAGTGCTCAAAATTATTATAGATATATTTTTTTAAGGCCTCTGAAGTTATGAAGCATAACTTCATAGAGACCCAGACAGACAATGTAAGGTTTGGTTAATGGACAAAGAATAATGAAAATTTATTCTGTTTGTTCAGGAAGGAAGATGAGAGCAAAGCTCAGCACAGAGATTGTCCACCAAAGGACAGAGATTAAACCTGAAAAAAAATCAAGTAATATTTTTTTGTGCTGGATGACAATACAAGGCACTAGTGAAGGAAGACAGGTATCCTGCGGCGTAAGAAGGTTTCCAAGGGAAGGCAGCTTCACACAGAGGTCTGCAGGATCACCCAAAGAGAATGGCAATGTCATCACTAAAAGCTCAAGTGATCAAGGACTTGTGAACTGTCACTAGTGCAACCTGCACATTCCTCTGCAGCACTTCAGCTGTACTTGGCATCCCAGACCACGGCAGCTCTTTCACAGTTGGCAATTAATAATGTGGTCCCACCCGTGCTGCCCAAGTTACATGGACTCTGGACACAAAGACATCTTTAGTTTTGGAGCTTCACTGTGCTTATTTTTCTCAAGTGGCTTATTCAAATGGGATTCTCTTTGAAAACAATCCAAGGGCCATGCTTTCACTCCGTGTTGAGGTTAGTCCTGCAAAACATTTGAAAGCCAAAGAAATACCAGTTTTCTCTCTTGAGAAGAGACACAGGAGGTGGATTACTTTGTCTTACAAAATGTCACGCTGTGATGTCTGTCATCTAGAAGGCAACTTTCACAAGTCATTAATTGAACCAGAGGGTGATGTAGAGTCTAATAGACAACATTAACTGGCTGGGAATGTAAATATCAACAAAGCTTGCTTTTCTTTTTTCAGACACAACATACCTTTCAACTTACCTTTTCACTTTGTGGGAAACGTAACATAAAACAGTATCATTTATATTTTAACATTGTTGCACAAAGAATAATTTTGGGGGCTCAGAGAGGATAACAGAAAATTGTCTGTGTACCAGAAAAGAAACAAAGAACAAAACCTTTGACATTCAATTAAGCAGTCATGTGTTAATGTGTTCCCTTACACCAAGATGACAAGTGCAATTGTACCATCATTAACATGATCTCTGCTGAACTGGAAGGGCCAAAATATAGGTTGGCATGTAAAAAATTTAGTCCAAATGCCAAGCAATTCAGGTAATGCATTCCTGAGTGTATTCAAAAATCAATTATTAAGATAAACAAAGTCCTTACCTGCATAGTACAATGTCTTTTGTGGACTTAAAGATGCAAACAGACCCCATATCCCTGAAAAATCTTTGAAAAAAACGCCATTGTGAAATGCCACGTAAAATCTTTTCCACAAATTAATTGAGTGGCTCTTTCCACTGATTCAGCCTGAGGTACAAAAAGGAAGAAACCTGACTACCTGTAAGGTCTTCATATTGATACTTAACACGAGTAGCTTAGGAAACTACAACAGAAAGATAAAGTTGACTGATGGAGTTAAATGAACTTTTCCCTCTTCTTCACACTCCTCATTGCAGCAGGGCAGACACAATTGCTAAACCACCACGGGGAAGCCTATGCTCATGAGATTCACAACCTGGCAGTGTCTGGAAAAGCTATGAAATGTAGGCCACTTAACCAAACTGCATGAAACCACCAAGCTTTTTGATGCCAGGACACCAGGAAGCTCTAAATTGCAGTGAAAGCTATTCTTTATAGTTAGCATAACCACAAACTGAGAACAAAAAGATGGATCTCTCTTCCTAGAATTGTGCCTTTTCAGAGAAGGAAATGAAAACTAAAACATTATCTATGAAACCTTAAGTAGTAGCTGCCCGTACTCTAAAGAGTATAAAACTGAAGGAGCCTGTGGCTCCAAGTAAACAGTCTCAAAACAAAGAGACGGTGGTGGTTTGCAAGATGGAGGGTGGATTTCTCCAAGCTGAAGATTAATTCCCTGGATACTTTCCTCCAACTTCTGGGTTTGAACTGGGTTTAGATTTGACATCTGTTTCTAGGTCATAAGTACGAAGGGGAGCTCTCACAACTCCTGTAGTGGTTATTTGGTGGTGGTTTTGATGCTCCTGAGCTGGATGTCAGTGCAATCATCACCTACTTTCCATTTCCAAACAAGAGAGGAAAAGTACGTCAGAGAGGTTTTATTACAACATTATCAGTTGCTAGGGTGCTCCTCCCATTCCAGTGGTTGTGATTTATAACAGCTAACACCAGAAATGGATGAAACCTGCCCTTGGAAAGGCCTGAGACAAGCTCAGGGCCTCAGCTGCTGGTCTCCAAATGGGCCTGAGCGATGGAAGGCATGTGGAGGCCATGCACTGGCTGGAGGCCTAGAGGAGAATTTTCTTTTACAGCCCCAGCTGTCACAGCTATGTGACATTAAGTCACAAAGAGGAGAAGGTCCAGAGGAGGCCACCGAGATGATCAGAGGGCTGGAACAGCTCTGCTGTGAGGACAGGCTGAGNAGACATGAGGAAGAAATTTTTTACACTGAGGGTGGTGAAACACTGGCCCAGGTTGCCCAGAGAGGTGGTAGATGCCCCATCCCTGGAGACATCCCAGGCCAGGCTGGACAGGGCTCTGAGAAACCTGATCTAGTTGAAGATGTCCCTGCTCATTGCAGGAGGGTTGGACTAGATGAGCTTTGAAGGTCCCTTCCAACCCCAACTATTCTATGACTCCATATTTCTAAGTTGCATGTAGTATCGTGGTGTGCCACTAATAGGAGAGGAAGCATTTTCAGAGGGTGTTACTACTAAGTGCAAATCTGGATACCGACCACCTCCTTCCATCTGAAGGGAAGGAGAACGCAAGAAAGGATTTTTAGTAGGAAAATGTGCTCATGTGTTCGTGATTTGTGGCAAACTTGAAAGCCTCTCTTCAGCATCAAAAAGAAAACACAACTCTGCCCACATGTATCTACATACTATGGATCCAACTGTCAAAATACTTCCCACAGCTGAAACCTGGAGGAGATACACACACGTTGTTGCTGCTGAGACCTGTTATTGGAACAAATAACTTGCTGTGTTTTGTAGTTACGATAATTATAAATGTCAAGCATCTTGCAAAGTCTGCATTTTTTTTCTTCCGCACGTTTCAAAATCCATAAGTGCTGAATAAGCAGATAATTCCTCAGATGGGAAGCTGGGAGTTTTGTTTGCCTATGTTTGTAGCTTTACGAAGATAAGTTAGTTATTGGAGGCTGAAGAGGAAATGAATCATAGAATCAGAGTAAGAACCGCTAAGTACAACTTCAAGTAACGTTTTACATCAGCACAGAACTGATGTAACAAAGGCTGCTCTATTCATTTGGGTTAGAGTCTTTATGATTGCTAAATTTGGAGTGCTGATAAGGGCTACAGTCTGCCAAAATGTCAGCCCTAGGATTTAAATATAGCCTTTGCTATTCTGCCTTGAGTGTCATGCTCATCTAGACTAATTCAAGTGTTATTTTCCTTCATGACACAGATCACAGAAGCAGATACACTTGGGTTCCAAGATATTATCTACTCAAACAGCAACTCCAAATTTTTGGGTGATCAACTCAAAATATTCCCAAAGTTTCTAATTTCAGTGACTCATTTTATGATTATTCAACATGAGACATCCTTAGGACTCAGATTTCCAGGGGGGTTAATTACTCACAACTCAAATGATTCATAGTAGCTCTAAAATATCATTATAAAACCGTAGGAAGAGTACATTAAACCCAGAAAAAGTCAGCAAGACATTTCTGAACTTACTGTCCATCAACTCCTCTAGTGAAAAAAGGATCTGGTAGGCCAAATTCTAGCAAGTGTATTACCTAATTTCACGAGGAACTGAAACATCTTACAGCACAGAAAAAAAAATATTTGAGGAGCTTGTTGAATTTAAATTAATTTTCAATCTGTTGGATTCTCTGAAGATTTTCTTTCTCCTGACTGCTAACTTTGAAGAATACAGTGAGAAATCCATTTTTTTTGTATGTTTACAGCTTGTCCACTAGCAAGGTTCAGCTGGTTCTATTCATTTAGGAATGAATGAGATGCTCCTTTAGGAGCACTCATGCACTGTCAGATGGTATACTAACCTATTCCCTTATCTCAGTTTTCTAACACGATAGGTATTAACCCAAACATATGTTTAAACATTTTAAAAATAAAATAGCAACCATGGTATCCATGACTCACTGTTTTATTGGCTTCTGTGTTATCTGTCTAGTAGACCAGCATTTACTTTGCAACGTCTTAAGTTTTATAATCTGGTTTTCATGAGCAGTATGTTTTGTCCCAGTTTCTCTGCAAGCCATCCAGTTGTGCCTCTTGACAGGATTACTGTGTAACCTTCAAATGTTAACTAGATTTTTTCAACAGTTAAAACCCCATGAAGTCAGATGGATGTTTTTGCATCTTTAGGTAAGAATTCCCACTGCAAGGGCATGTTTGCACATGCTCAGTTATGTTTGCACATGTTACACTTGCATGCATCCAGAAGTAAAACATATAGATTTGTTAGCCATTGATAAACTGGAAAGCTAAATAAGAAAATAGATTTTATTAATATTTCACTGCCTCATCCACCTAAGACTAAGAATGACATTTTCAGAAGTTGCCTCAATCCTACAAATGCTATTTCTCCAATCTTTTGTGTTCTTGGGTGCTTGAACATTTACATCTAAGGTCTCATTACTGTTAGAAGTTGCATCAGCACTTGGGTATTTCCCCTCTTTATTCCAGCCATACAAGTTTCTATCCATCCTCTGCATGACCCCGCATTCTTTTCACTGCTTCATAGGTCTTAAAACTGTTCTGAGCCTTCAGGTGTTTTCAGCCCCCACTTACCTACAACAGCAGGACTTTTTAGCAACTGAGGAATTTTTTTGGACATTATGCTGGAGAATGGTGAGAAATATTTGAATTCCCTATCATTAAGGGAGTCGGGGCTAACAAAATATGAGATCTTCTTGGGCGAAAAGTAAGCATAGATATTAAAATGCACTAGAATTAAAATTTGTATTTAATTTTATTTCCTGTCACATTCATAGATGATATTTTCCTTTTCTCTTGCTGCTTCACTCCTACACATCCTCATAATCTGTAAATTACTTTAGTCTGAGATATTTCCTGTGCGTTAACGGTATTTCATTGGCTGCCAATTCAGTCTTCTGTTTCTGTCACTTGCATTTGTATTTAGGCAACATGATGAAAATTAATGTCATAATTATACCATTCAAGCAAATCACATGAATTAAATCTGTGTCTAGCCAGCCAAAAATATCTTTGGTTGTCATCAGAGTGTACGGGTCTTCTTCCTCCTCAAGCAGAATCATGAGGCAGCAGAAAAATTGCTCCCGTGTGGTTATGTTCCATGGACAATTGCTCTGTGAAGGAAAAGCAATGCTCAAACTGTTCTCCTTTTCCATATGATCTTTTAACTTTCCTGTAGTTCCTGATGAAATATCAACTCTGATTTCCTTGAAGCTTCTACAGAAAAACGTGACGACATTTATTCTGAACAAACTTCTAAACAAAATAAGCCCTCTCTGAACTGCCGAGGCACCTGCAGCAGACAAGCCCCACCATCCGGCACGGGGCTGAGGGAACGACACAGTGAAACTCGCAGTCTCGTACTGGAACCACGGAAACCAGGAACCCGATACTTCCTTGTGCAGAGCTATAGAAATAGTACATACGAATTCCTCTGTATTTGCCCACTTGTGATATCCATTTTGCCCAAACTTTAAAGTTCTTATGCTCCACTGTGGTATGAAGGTCTCCCATATTTCCTCAAAACGTCTGCATTGTGCCATAGCTTTCAGACTGATGTTTCATTGACTGTGCTTGAATGTTACTGCTAAATACTGTCAAAAACCTCACCTGAAGACTTGAAAGGAAGCAAACATCACAATAGCAACTGAGTGTTATCACTTAAAAAGAAACACACATTCTGCACTGGGCTCACCTTACAGCAGGTATGCGGGAATGATTGGCCATGTAAGTTTTTAACAGAATGAGCTGCAGAGAAAAACTAACATTTTTTGCAGACTGGCTCGGTATCAAACAAGTCTATGATTAAGCCACTGAGTCATTTACCACTCAAAGCTTCTGTCATAAGACCTCCTAATGGCTTGGGCAACTGCTTTGAAAAGTTTCAAGTTGTTTCCTGTCAAATGAAGCCACGGTGCTTGAGAGATCAGCTGCTTGTCCCATACACCTTTTTGATTGCATGAAGTAACAATTTTGTGGCTGACTAAATTAAATGAAATAACGTAATTGTTTTATTGCAGAATATCAGGTTATCGCTGAGATCTGAGCAGACTTCCATCCAGGCTATTTCCACATTCAAATTTAATATAAGTGATTTGGACAGTGATTTAACTGCTGTAGTACAAAAAACCCTTTTATTTCAGAGGGGGCTAGTGGTGTTTTTCTAAGTCTTAACTCTGTAATGAGTTCAGACAAATCATAATAAGCCTTTCTTCCTAGGAAAAGAACAACTACACTGGGTTTCATACCACTCTAATTACACTATTAAAATGATGTCAGTTTATTTGTAGGCAAGGTGACTGCAAAATCATAGAAAAAAGTGATGTCTGTTTCTCCTCATATGTAATTAAGTCCATTCTTCCCACCAGAAAGTCACCAGAACACGTTCTAGGAGGAGCAGCTCAGGCCAGACCTGAGTACTTGGGAAGAAGGATCTTTTTCTCAGTTCAAAACTGAATACATGTAAATCTACAGAGCATGACGTCCTAGGAATAAGTAGCATCTCAGGAGACCATCCAATCCATCCCCTGCTCAGAGGCACACACGAGAGTCCTGAAAGACATTCATCTGATCATTTCTCTAAGGCATTTGGTAGAACACTAACCACTTCAGGCAAGGCATCAGTGTTTTCTGCTCCTCACAACTGCAAACCTGTGCCTGTGCTTGTAGCCTGAAACTTTAGTGCTCTGCTTCAAGCCCATTATTTCCTCTGCTCTCTGCTGTGCATATAGTAAACAGCCATCAAATATTGTTAGCCAGTTCTCTATTTGAGTCACGTCAGCTGAATCAACTTTTCCTTGCAGATCACGTTTTCTGAACTTCTGAGCTCTCTGTTTGGCCCACATCTTTCTTGAAGAGCAGCATTCAAAAACTGAGTTGTGAGTAAAGCAGCAGCAGTATTTCAGATGTCTTCTCCTTGTACCTTCCCCTGTGGCACCCTCCTTCTCATCAACAGCATAACATTGTCGACTCACATTCTGTCTGTAATCTCTGGATTATTTTCCATGGGCACGCATGCTACCTAAATGTAGTTGTGTCGTGCCTCTAATAGAGATTTCTTGCTGGAAACAACACCGTGGTTTCACCCTGTCAGAATACTTCTTGCATCTTGCAGGTGTAAAAGGAAAGAAGGAGCTTTCCTACCTGGACCTTACATACATGTGTACATGAAGAACAGTTGTCTCATCACACCGCACCTTTTGTAGGCAGAGGCTGGAACTGCCATGGCAGGTAGAGCCAAAAGCCAGTGAGTACAGAGGCATGAAAAGCTGTGTAAACAACCTTCTGCCTTTAAGGTGGAAACATGCGTACATGTACACACAAAATATATTCATATCAGACACGCACACTGAAAGATTTGTTCGCTGACTTCCAGAAACAAGGCCTAGAAACAATGCCTAAATTTACATCAGATAAGGGGTTTTCTTCAGGCACAGCTGTTCAGGTGAACGCAAAAATACGGCTATTCCCCTTCAAGTAAGAGGAATGAAAGCGTGATTACATTTGACAGTGACCTCCTCCAAGATAAAAAGGCAAAGAACTAGACACTCCTCGATGATGTTTAACTTGGTGAGACCATGAATTTCAGGCATAGATGTGCAGTGGGGACACCTCAGGCCATCAGCCCTGTCTTTTAGTTTAGTAAAACAGAGTTACTTACAATGTAGGATTCAAGAGTCTGAGTCTTGTGAGTCAGTCTGGACAATGATCTAGGTCTTTGCAAAGTGATTCAAGCCCTACTGATGAAAAGTTTCAGATGAGAGTAAGACATTACAATAGTGATTACTGAAACAACACATTATTTTCTTTTCAGTATTTCTTGTTTATCATGGTTGGGGAATCATTATTCACCTACCTCTCTGATCAGTTATTCTCCTTCCTGTCATTTTTTGTTGGTAGACACTAAAACTTATTTTGTGCTCTTTGCTTGTTTCTCCTGCCTACATAACCTTCTTTTATCTACTGCATCTTTTGCCTTTCCCTTCTTTATCTCAGCCCCTCTTCTTCTCCAGTGGCAACAGGGAAATAGCCTGGAGACACCAAACCCTTCCTAGGCTGTTAGCCGACCCACAGATGCGTTCTGCTGCTACTTGTAAAGACAGTCAAAACCAGCAATTAGAAACACAAGAGCATTTCACCTTCAGGAAATAGTGCTCCGACAGTGCCAAGTTCCATTCTCTTCATGTGGCCTCTGGGTAAGTTTAACAGTTGGTATATATATATATGTATATATATATAAAATCAAAGTGACAATTTAAAAGCCTGTTTGCAGGTTTCTGACATGAACAAGAAATCCCTCTGGACCAGTGTAGTCTGATCACCCTGCACTGAGAGCTTCAATTGACAGACTAATTTGGTAATGAAGTATGCCGTATGGAGATCATAACAACTTAATAACAAGCAACTCTTCCATTTCACCTCCTCTCAGCCATTTCCACTCATACAAACAGCACCAAGCCCTGGACCGAGGCCAAAGTATAAACAGATGAACAATTTCATTAAAAGCTCAGAAACTGAATTACAGCTCCGCAATGCAGCTCTGCTGTCCTGCACGGAGTGCGAACAGATTCTCCGGTTTCTGAACTGAAGCACAGTGGCCCCCTCTCCCCCGTGCAGGGCAAAAGCAGAGTAAGTGCACACACTGTTGGTGACCCGTGGTTAACCCAACCCTGCAGAGATGGGGCAGGGAGAGAAGGAAGGGGGAAGCACAGCCCAGGGCAGGGCCTCAGGAAAAGAAGGTGCTGGCTGGGGAGAGGGCACAGACAGCCTGGGCAGAGGGGGGAAGCAGGGAGAGGAAGGGTTGCTGCCCTTAAGTGTTTTCACTTATTCCTTTGGCTTTCAGAGTGCATGCCAGGAGATAACAGCATCTCTCCAAAGCTTACCAGGCTCGGTTGCACTCCCTCAAAATCTAAGAGCTCTTCAGGGGTGAATATTCCGCTCACAACGTTGTAATTACTCTGATGTTTCCAAAATCTCGCAAGGTTTCCAGGCAAAGGCTCTCCTTGGTTGAAGTGTTATAGGCATCTGATGTTCAGAAAATAAAACCAAAATCGGAATCACCCTAGCTTCTCTCCTCCCTACAATTTAAGGAGATCTTTCTGTACACATTAAGGGAAATGCTTTTGCAACAAAAATAAATACGTACCATTTAATGTGAACGTGCATGTTTGTGCTAAAACCTGCAAGTCAATTGAAACGTGACTCCTGTTTCCAGAAATGAAATCAACAATTTAAGACTCCAGCTTCCACTCAGCAATTTGCCCAGTGACTGATATACACAGTAAATTCCAGCCCTGTTGGCGCAAACTAAGGCCCATTTTTCAGGCAATGCGTTCCCCATGTAGCTACAATGACAACAGACCCAGCACCACAGAAATCCGTCTTCAGCCCATTCTCATTTGTCACACCACACCCACGAGCGCTTTGATGCCTGGAGCGAGACCTGCTTCTCCCATCAGCTCCCAGCACGACCTTGCTGCGTTGCTTCACACCTCTCCGTCACAGTTACTTGAGCTGTGAAGCGGAGAAATGATACCAACCGATTTTGCGAAACACTCGAGGTATACCAATGAAAAGTGTTACCTGAGGGGCTCCTTTGTACTGATGAGGAGCAGCAGCCTGGCTTGCTCTCATACCGAGCCTGCCATCCTTTTGCAGAAAGGGCAAGTCACTTCATCCTTTTTTTTTTTTTGCTTCGTTTCTGCTTTGTAGAGTAGTCAAAACTGAACTTTATCCTATCTACCAAAACTACAAATACTGCAAGGCAAGAAACGTTTTCTTGCCACGCAGCCCAAGGCTCAACAAAAGATCTGCAGATGCTGCGACAGAACAATTGTTCATAACGTGCTTGTCAAGAAAACTCTTGTTACTCGCTCAGATCAGTCATCAAAGCTTCCATCTATATCCTTATCTGAGCACCAAAAGGGAACTGAGAGCTCTCCAAAAACTTCACAGTCACTGACACCTCACTCGTCACAACTGTTTGTAATTCCCTGCATCTCTCTTGCTTCTATTTTTGCATATCTGCCCCTCAGTAAGCTGTTAGTGAGACAGATGCAGGGCTGTCTTTCAGTCTGACAAAAGTGAACCAGCCCCTCAGGTTTCATTTCCAAGGAAATTCTAGTTTCAACAAAACACCAAGAAAAAGCATTTGATTCGACTTCGGGGGCGGGAGAAGGAGGGAAGAAAAAGCCACACATCTTCACACAAGAGGACATTTGCTGTCGCTTAGCACTTTTCACATGTGCCTATCAGAGCGCCTTCACCAACTAGAAAATTAACAACGAAAAAGAAATCACAAGCTGAGGACTTGTCAACCAGTTCTGAAAGCAAGCTCCTAGGTGAAAAAAGAACGGAAGGGGGGGAAAAAAAAAAGGTGGAATGTTATTCCAGGAGATCCATTCCTAAAGCACCCAGCTGTCTGGGACTCTAACATGAAGCCAACATCTCCTTCCAAGTTAATTCCTGCTCACCTTCAAGTTTGAGTTGTCTGACTCAGCAAGCACTATGCATCTCTTAAAAGAGCAATGGCTACAGAAAGCTGTGGAAATAATCAACAAGCAGCAGCATCACGGGCAGATGCTCTTCCTCAGTGTGCTGCTGTTCCCTGAAGGAGGGGACAATTGTTCTGGCCCTGAACGCTGTCCGGTCACCTGAAGGCCTGACATAGAATGAGCTTCGCTGCTACAAGGGAAGCAGTGCCTGGAGAAGTGGTCTATTACAGCAGATGCCACCACTCCTTTCTAATGAAGGGTGATAACCACCCATTTGGTTCACAATATTGATGTGAAGGTTTCAAACCCAAGCTTAGAGGCTCTTCTGAGGATTGCAGACAGGAGCAGGGCTACTTTCACTCACTCCATCCTCTGTCATTTGGACTTCTCAAGCCAAGAAAAAGCAACCAACGCTGCGGGTTAATCCCGGTGGGCAGCCAGACATCAATCACACAGCTGCTCACTCACCCCTTCCCTCCCAGCGGGACAGGGAAGAGAATCAGAAGGGAACATGCAAGAAATCTCATGGGTTCAGATAGCTTAATAAGAGAAAAAAGACAAAACAAACCAAAGAAAAATAAGCAATGCAAAAGCATTTGCTCCCCACCAGCCAACCAATGCCATTCCCTGAGCAACCACATGCTGAGAATGGCGTTATATGGTGTGGGCTGTTCCTTTGGTCAAATTGTCACAGCTGTGTCCCCTCCCAGCCTCTTGTCCACCCTCAGCGTACTCACTGGGGAAGGGGCAGCGTGATAAACAGAAAGTCTCGAGGCTGTGCAAGCACTGTTCAGTAATAGCTAAAACATCCCTATGTTAACAAGGTTGTTTTGGTCCCCAACCCAAAACACGGCACCAAGAAAATTAACTCTATCCCAGCCCAAACCAGCACAACAAGCTGCACTAGGTCCTACCCCCAAACAGCTATTGTCAGAGCAAACTCCTGGCAAAGCAATGTTTGTTTGAGCCACAAGTATCTCAAATGGTACTCTTTGTCTCCCCCTAAGTCCCATTTGAGTATGTATTTGGCTTGTGTAGCAAGGTTTTGGTAGCGGGGGGGGGGCTACAGGAGTGAGAGGTTTTCTGTGAGAAGCTGCTAGAAGCTTCTTCCATGCCCAACAGAGCCAGTGTCAGCTGCCTCCAAGATGGACCTGCTGCTGGCCAAGGCTGAGCCCGTCAGCAATGGTGGTAGCATCTCCGTGATAACATAGTTAAGAACGGGGGGAGGAAAAAAACTTCACAACAGCAATTGTGCTAGGAGAGAGGAGTAAGAATATGTGAAACAACTCTGCAGACACCAAGGTCAGAGAAGGAAGAAGGGAGAGATGCTCCAGGCGCCAGAGCAGAGATTCCCCTGCAGCCTTTGGTGCAGACCATGGTGAGGTCGGCTGTCCCCTGCAGCCCATGGAGGTCCATGGTAGAGCAGAGATCCACCTGCCGCCTAGGGAGGACCCCATGCTAGAGCAGTCTGTTCCTGAAAGACTGCACCCCGTGGAAGGGACTCACGCTGGTGCAGTTCATGAAGAACTGCAGCCCATAGGAAGGACTCATGTTGGAGAAGTTCACGGAGGACTGTCTCCTATGGGAGGGACTCCACACTGGAGCAGAGCAGGGAGGAGCAGAAGAGACAACACATGAACCAACCACAACCACCATTCCCCATCCCCCCGTGCTGCTGGGGCGAAGGAGGTAGAGAAAATCGGGAGTGAAGTTGAACCTGGGAAGAAGGGAGGGGTGGGGGTAAGGTGTTCTTAGGATTTGGTTCTATTTCTCATTATCCTACTCTGATTTGACTGGTAATAAATTAATTTCCCCGAGTTGAGTCTGTTTTGCCCATGATGGTAACCAGTGAGTGATCTCTCCCTGTCCTTATCTTGATCCACGAGTCTTCGGTCATATTTTCCCTCCCTGTCTAGCTGAGGAGAGGAGTGATAGAGCAGCTTTGGTGGGAACTTGCTGTCCAGCCAATGTCAACCCACTACAGAGCAGAGCACAGGGTATCCTGCATTATCTGCTCCCATTTTTGCAGAAGCTTCAATGATTCTCCCACAATCAAAACTATGTTATTATGTCATTACTAAAGGGGTAACAGTCATTAACGCATGAGGTACCTTTGTATGATTTGCAGCCACTCTGAACTCAGCAAGGCACATAAATTAAGTTGTGGGCACACAGCTCCTCGAAGGTGTTTTGGGCACTAATTACTTAAATTTTTAACTCATCTTTTACTTTTCCTTTCCTTACATACTTGAATAATTTCTTGAAGTTCATCTTACATTTGTACAATAATTTTTTGCCTCTGAGAAATGTATGAGGTCTGATGTTCCAAATGACAATGGATTTGCACACACCCTTTTTTTACACTGGAAAGAAGAAAATAACAATCAAATCAATTTAAGCGTACAGCTTCCTACAGGTTAAATTTATGCAGCTGGACCCATTGCAAAAAGCTAAATCCCAATTAGTAACAGTTAAAAAACATGTTTGTCATTTCTGGAACAATAATTAAAAATGAACTAAAATTTCTAGATAAGAAAGTTCTTCCTCTACATCTAATGAAACACACTAGAAGAAACTGTGACCATTTAAGCAGCTAGAAACGAAAAGATGGCATTAATACTTCCATAGAAGCTACCAAAAATCCCCGCTACACACATAGAAAAAAATCAAGAACAGCTACTTTAATGTCCTACTTCAGGGAATATTTCCATACTTAATGCTTATGCTGAAAACAACTTCTTGTGCCAGATCCAAGACCTTCTTAAGTTATTAATATTCTGCCATCAGCTTTAAAGGGAACAAGATTTGCTTTGCAAAGTAACCAAGAAAGCTACAACTATTTACAGGTGACTTAATTTATGGCAGTTTTGGTTGCAACAGCTACAGAACTTAGAAATACAATTAACTGTATAAGTAAAGTGTTCTGGCAAGCACCCAATTCAAACACTTTAAAGATAATTAACTCCACATTTTAAATACTCAGGTTGTAACATTCTACATGAAAAACATTCCTCTGAGGAGAATGGGGGCAGAACATCTTTAATATGCATCCAGCATACACATTTAACTATTCCACATATAAAAAGGCAATAAATTTTATACAGAAATTTATTGTGCAAGAATGATCTTCATGCTCATTTACAATGAAATAATTAGTTTTAACAAATAATCATGCCATTGCTTAATTTCAACACTAAGCAGAATATTTACATTCAAGTTTACATGTTTGTTCAAGTTCCATGTATGGTATTGTCAGAATTAAGTCAGAATGCATCTTCAGATCAAAGTTTGCATTTTTTACATTAAAACATCACTGCCTTTCAGACATTTACTGGAAATAACAAATTTCCTTTCTTTGCAGTACCCTCATTTCCCAGCTACTGTACTGGAAAAAAACAAAAGCTAACTTGCAGAAATCAGCATCACAAACATACATCGATCTCCAATTTGCCAGGCATTTCCAACTTGTTAAATGGAAAGGAGGCTGGAGCAAACCTCTGTGTAACTGAGTTTGGAGGACTGTTTATGTCATCCTTGCAAGAGATCATGCCTTAAGAAAACAAGCCTCAGGACAATTCTGTCACAGAATCTTGTATAAAAAAAGACATTCTGCCAATATGGAAGTGACAGCGTATCATAGCACCTAACACACTTTGGAACTTTTTTTTTTTTTCAGCCATAGGGATGACTAGGAAGAGAGCATCATGGTCTGGCAACTTTTAAAAAACAAAAATGAACAAAAAAAAACCCCAAAACACCCAACCAAAACATATTCTGTAGGGTAATAATTAAAAAAAAAAATAATCAGTTTACAAACAGTTGAAAAATATTTTTAGTGTGCAGAAATTCTAATCGTGACTTGTTGATGCTGCTTCTTCCTCTTCACACTCTAGGATTCAAGACAAATTCAGACTTCACCTCATATTTTATTAGCCTAAGCACCAATCTCTTGCTCCTTTTTAGCAAATGTTCCTAATACAGGCTTCTCAGCTACCTCCTACCCACCCTGATCCCTCTTTTATTTTTTAAACTGAGGTGAGAATCAGCTAATACAATATGCAAACTCAGAGATGGTTCTCTTAAACAGCTGCAAAATGCAACGGAATTTTTGTTTAATTTCACAGTTCCATGTGATGCGAACTATTTTAATCCACACTTTCATATCAGTGCTTCACCTTCTGTCTAGGTTTCAAAGGGGCCTGTAATAAAAAGAATCAGAACATACTTGCCAATATGCTGCCCTGACTATATTACATAAAACTAAAGGATGAAGTATAGTGATTGTCTTGGATTTTGGCTATTAATGTTATTGGAGATACTGATTTTGAAGATGCAAACCTGAACATTCCCACATTTTAAACAATCTTCATATTTGGCAGAGACTATTTCACTTTTTCTGTCTTCACGTTGTGACATCTCCTCCAGAACTTGTGGGCTGAGAAACAACCGTAGAAGGTTGTATTGGTAACACTTCTAACTCAGATTCACGTACAAAGATGACTGCATCACCACTTACATTTATTAAACACTGGGCCTGAAAAAAAAAGGACAATGCACAGTTACCAAACATCACAGAATTACATATTCTATGTTCACTGGTATCTGCTAGATGTAACTACACAGATAATAGAAAAGTCAACAGAGATCAGAGAAGGACAAATTATTAGAATTTATTAGTGAGGCAATCCCTGCCACATTTCCTTCTATATCCGCTCACTTGTGTGCCATCAAATACATAGACAGATTCTCATACGACCATCACAATTGAAGTATCTGTGTAGCTGTACTTCCTTTTTCACTACTGTTTTGAACATATTTCATGTACCAAAACAACCATATTCAGTTGTTGCCCTTACTCATGAAGTTTTGTCCCTTCATGTCCAAAACGAAGCATTTTACATCAGCAACTCTGCATGAGAAGGATGAAAATCCTAACACTGCAACATCGGTAAAGCTAAGTAAGTAGAGCTGTTTCCTGCAATTTACTCTATTCTAGTGAACTTATACCCATTTGGGGATTTATGAAGCATATTTGTAATTTTGTGCTAACTCAGGTGTTCAAGAACACTTCAGGCTTCTTTAAACAGGCATGATTATGAGAGATCCACAAGTGTTACGCAAACATGGCTCCACAGCATTCCTTGTTTTTTAAATACATAACAAGTGTATTTGTGTCATACTCGTCACAATAGCATTGCTATTTCATATAATAATTTACCTGATTTTTGTTTGGATTCTCCATGAAAACACACTGCTTCATTATGTATGAGACAACGGCATTCCCCCCTAAAGCTGCAACATGCGCTCTCACCATTGCAAATACTTCAGCAATAAATGCATGGAGAAAACCACTGACACCACCCTCCTAAAATGGAAATTTAAAAATACATTTTGTGTTAGGGAGATGCTGAATACTTTTTTTACATTTTCATCAGCTGAATATTTCAGTGAAGCCTAAATGGTATATTGTACAAGACTTAAAAGCTATTTGCTGTTTAACAGGTCACAGTTAAAAATCAGACAAATGGAACTTACTGTTCGAGTAAAAGATTCACAAGTAGGTTATTCATTCGTGACTGGTATTCTTTGCAGTCAGTATATTACATATAATCATACTTTTCAGACATTCCTACACCTCTGCAGGAACATGTAATACTTCACTGACAGCTGAATAATAGGTTTTTCTTTCATCAGGAAGGATACTACCCATTTTTTTTTAAACCATGAAGCAGATGAAGAACAATTTCTACTGAGGATTAAAAGAGATTTAGTCTTCTTGGAAATTATTAGTAAGAAGTGGCCATTACCTTTGGTCACTGGAAGTTCACATATGCTAATGACTGTCATGAGTTCTCAACATTCACTAAAGAAATGATTCCTCAAAATACAAAGTATTTTGAGAGAACAGAGACTTGATGGCAGCTATTCAAACTTTTTTTTTTCCCCTTGAAGCCCAAAAGAACTTCTAGCCCTCCCGTTCAACTAAGTTTTTTGACTTGATGGTGCTTATAGGGGACTTTTACTTCTTTAGTGCCAAGCTGAATAATTCAAATTGCTGTGAAAGGAAAAGGGAAACAAAGTAGTACAGTTTTTTTCTAGGCAATATTTAAGACAGAATGTGAGCTACTACATTATAGGAAAAAACCCAATACACAAAAACCAGGCAACCTACATACACACAAAAAAAAAATCCACAGAAAAGTGAGGAAAGAAACTGATGAAACAGAGCTCACTATTGGCTCAAAATGTCTGTAAAACTTCAAAATGAAAAGCAGGACCACTAGACTTTCCACATGTGTGTGTGCCACTGGAGAAAATGAAAGAGGCAGGTAGAAGAAGAGGCTAGCTAAGCTGAACTTCAGCAAATACAGACTGCACTCATATCTATTGGAAAAAGTATTATATACCCTGAACAGACTCACAAAGACATTAGAAAACATATCTTGGATGAAAATTAACATAAGGGCAAGTATAAGTTCACTGCTCCAAGCATAAACCATGAATGAACTGCAGCCAGAAATCAAAATTTCAATATGAGTATGTCATTTCTTGTGAAATTTTGATTTTTGTCCAAGTGTTTTAACAGCCACAGCAACTTATAGGGAAAAAAAACCTGTAATATTATAAACCTAATACAAAGTTTGATCACAACAGATAACGAAAGATTTTAAGTATCCACCTGTAAACAACAAAACCTGAGAGCAATGGATAAATTGGACTTAAAATTATCATTAAGTTTTGAAGCAAATTGTCTGATATAACCTTCAGCTTATGAAAACATTCATAAAGCCTCAATATTCTGTAAACTACCATAAGCAAAATATAAAGCAATACAAACACAAATGCTGCTAATTATTTTTCTCTAGAACCTGAGACACATTTCTTGAGTTGGATATAACGACTACTCTGTTTTGACTTTTGGCGTGTCAGGGCAATACTGTGCAACTCATATTAAAACTGGTTCTTGACTCAGCCTACGCAGCTTAAATGGATTTAAGTTCACTGCCCTGAGATCTGCTACCACTGCTACCAAAGCTTGCTTATCAGCTATTTGTATCTACGGAAGCTGCAGTTAGTACAGAAATCTCACTTCCCTGATCACACTATATATACCCTTGGAAAATGTTGCCCGTATCACATAGATTTCTTAAGTTTAAAGGGGCCGTAACTTGCCACTCTTCAGCATTGACAGACCTGGCAAGAGGTACATTTATGTGGCCAGAAACTGTAGCAGAAGGATGCAACTACTTCCCAAAAGAACATGAAAAGTATAATGAATATTTCTTGGATTTTTTGCACGCTCAGAGGAGTACCTGTTGTCCAGATCCAGACTGGAGATCAGTGTTTAAGTATCATAGCTACAATCTCTAAGCTGCTTGTGTGATTACACACCTTATGACATTCTTTTTGGGCATTCATCACACATAGCTGTGCTACTGAGAATGCACAAAATGTAATATTAACAATCAGTACATACACTGTGAAAATTCACCGTTGAGCTTGCTAGAAGAAAGAAGAACGGATTTTTTTGTTGTTGTTTTCATTTAAATTGATCTCAGTTTTGGATTCAAATGATCCCAACTCACACTGCTGGTCAAAGACCTATTTTTTCCAAATAGTTCTGTTTAAGAACTCACTGGTTTAGTGTTAAATCCAAGTCCAACAACAATGGCAAAGGTTAAGTAGCCCCTTCCTAACATTGCGCAACACAAGGCAGCTCCAGATGCTCTATAACAAGAGCAGTGCAACGCGACTTACTCTCCATTCAGTACCACCTCCAAGTTACAAAAGCTCCATTCCCTTGCCGTGCCATACCTCAACTCAAACCTCTTCAGATATTTACCTCTGATTATAATAAATAAACAAGAAGTGCTAATCCCTGATATAAAGCTCACCTCACGCAAAGAAGTGGTTTCTCGTATAAAAAACATGTTGATTATCCCAAGATATTTGGTTATTTTTGCCCCAGGTAGAAAAGAAAGAGGTGTCATCTTAACAACTGAGACAGTAGAATTGGTGCATGATGGAACAGAACGGTGCCGTAAGTATCCCTCAGCCAATGGACTTGTTTTATCAAGTGAAGCAGCTAAAAAGATGGGAAAAAAGAAGAGAAAGTAACTATCAAGTGAGATCGATTACTGTTTCTCAAAACACAAAACCTCTTCTTTATGGTTTCCAAATAGCTTGGTGACAACATTCAGCTGCCTGTGATGCTCAGCCATACCATGTGAGAAAGGAAATTATCATGCAATGCATGCAAAAGGAGACAAAAAGCTGAAATGGAATTTATTTGGAAGAGTGGCATTCCTGCAAAGGAAAACATTGAGGCGAGTAGCTGCACATACAACAATCAGTTATAAAGTGAAGGTAAAGAAAAAAGTGCCAACATTTTGAAATATGTATTCTGCTGGAGGAACAAATTATAGGAAGTGTGAAAGTTGTTGTGTTTCCCCAGTGCAGCATTTTCCATTAAAACAGATATTAATTTCTGCTAATTAAAGCAAGATAGTCAGACCTGTGGCCAAAGCACTACTGAAAAATAACTCACCACTTGCTAATTTAGTGACCATTGCCTTGACTGTCACCTTGGTGATTGCTTCCTGTTTCTCACCAAAAATTTTCCAAGATCATACATACACCTACATCCATGCAGTGTATGTTACATAATTAGTAGGCGTACACATTTACGGATAACTAATTTTTACTAAGTGAACAGAAATACTGTATTTTGCTTTTTATTACACTGGTTCATAAACCCTATATTAGCTTACAAAGACATGAACAATGTCGGCAGTTTTCACGCTCAGGTATTCATTCTACATGTGATCTGCAATATTATTGCTGGGCAGGAAACTCCACTATTCACCACTGGGAAATCAGAGATGTGTCTCAGATTATCATAACGTGGTAGAAACAGCCGCCTACTTGTCTTAATTGATCCGCGCCTTATGGTCTGAGCTTTCAGTTTAATGAGCTCTATCCAGCTGTTGCATCTGTCTGCAAAGGAACTGTAATCAATTGACGTTGCTGAAAACACAGACAGAAAAACAAAAGAAAAAAAAAAACAAAGAAAAAAAATATGGATGATGTCTCTTGCTCATCTCAATGCTCCTTTTGAGGAAGCAATTATCTGTGTCTGAGAGAGAACAAACATCCCCTTCCAGGTCCATTTAAAAGAAAAGTTACAGTATAAGTTTGGACAAGTCCACTTTGTTTCTTTGGACAGTGTACCGATTTCTGGTCATGTCCCAGGTGTGAACCAATTGCCTGACTGGGACTTCATCACTGAAAAAACATGCATATACAGTCATTAACGGCTTATGCTACATTTTTTTAAAATCTCGTTTTAGGTATTAAGTTGCGGTTTCTTAAAGTTTATTTAAGCCCTGTTTTAATTTCCATTGCTATTCTTTTCCTCATGATGAACTGCTGATCTAGATTTAATCTTCCTAACTATCTTTACCAATATCTAACCTACAGACTGAAGAAAAGTTTTGGTAATGAGGACAAGAGTCACATGCTGAAACAACACCTCAGTTTTAAACACAAATGAATTTTCCTTACAATACACTGTCCTCCTTTCC
This sequence comes from Pampusana beccarii, assembly GCA_013399365.1. Classification (NCBI taxonomy): domain Eukaryota; kingdom Metazoa; phylum Chordata; class Aves; order Columbiformes; family Columbidae; genus Pampusana; species Pampusana beccarii. The sequence continues at coordinate 91,196 of VWYH01002441.1, read as the reverse complement.
CCAGTGCCCCCCCTCCAGCATCCCCTTCCCCGTTATCATTACAATGAGAAGTAGAGTTGTTTCTGCTATGACTTTTGGTATTAGTTGCAGGGGTGTTTGCATATCTTTTAAAAAAATAAAAAGTTTTGCAAACATTGTTTCTTCATTACCCTGAAGAAACGGAGGAAGACATGCTAACTTCAAAAAAAGACAAGCAAAAAAGCTCTCTCTCAGGGAACTAGTTTTCTGTCAGATAAAGAGGTATCAATATATCTGACAGAGAGACACTGTCATTATTAACAAATCTGATTTCTGTAATTAAAAAAACCACATCAAAATATTATGATATAGTTAAGCCACACCAGAGCATGCATTCTCAGTTAACTAGTAAACACTTCCTGGATTAAGACACATCCAAAAAGAGTATACCAATATCCCAAGAATGCTCTTTCTGTTCTGGCATATGGCTAAATTAAGTAAACTCACCTCTCTGAGCAGCAGGAATACCTGTGTGGGAACTTGCACCCTCCATGACTTCTAATAAGATAAAATGAATTCCATTCAGATAACATATGAGCAGAGTCATGTAGTACAGGACAACAGCTTTCTTTTATTAAAAAAAAAATTAAAGATGAGAAAAATAATCTTTTATATATACTATACTATGTACTTTGAGAGCACATAATAAATTGGTATAAATAATTCACTTTGTTAAATCTGTCTTGTGAATTATAACATTTACTGAAAGTCATTACAGTATAAGGTTGAATAGAAATATTTTTTTAAATAACAACCTTACAGAAAAGTATGTAAAAAAAAGGTAATATATTAAATTAGCTCCTAAGTAAATGTAACTATAATGAAACCTTGAGTCTACTTGTGAAGAAATGACAGATGAAATAATTATCTACATTAAAGCCTCTGAAGTGATGTACAGTACAATATGGAATGTAAAGAACATCAGGACAAATTATATATGTGAACAGGGTACCCTCTACTGGTCAGTGCCCATTATACAAGTAGCACACTCCAGTGACAGTGAAGAAGATACCAGTCAGAAATTTCTGGATAGCTCCTCTTTTTGGAAATGAAAGTTCAATAGTATCATAATGCGACCAATTAGAAGTTAAGCACACAAAAATGCATAAAAAGAAAAAAATACAAAGCAATAAGAGTATTATTATTGAAATTAAACTGACCTCTGAAAATACAAGCACATGTGATAGGAACTCTCCTTTATATAACATACGTAATGGGCAAAAAACTGAGCTGATTTCAACAAATGATGACCTAATTTTTATTACAGTCATAAAAGAATTATGACAATGATTCTTGAAATGCAGGTCTATCTCAGATAAAGGAGCTGTTTAACAGCTAAAAAGTACTGCACTGTACAAATTGTTTATTATGCAAGTTTAGGCTCCTTTCACTTAAAAATAAATTGCATGCAGTTTTGCTCAGCTGAACAATCAGTATTTGCTAATTAAATATTTCCCACCATGAAAACTATTAGCTTAATTATTTGAGGCTGACAATACATGGAGTTATTTTACATGGGCCTTTTACAGAAGCAAAGCAGTATGAAGCAAGCCTAATTACGAAGTAATTTATAATTCTTTAAGTCAAATGACACCCAACACCTAGTGGTTTGCAGCATTTTCAATACTCTAAATGCAAAGATGGAAGAACTACAGAATATCTTAAAAAGAATACATACAGAACAATTAGCCAGCCACTCTTACATGACTCTCAAAAAATGTGACTTTAAGAGTGAACAAAGCCATTATGCTTAGGTAGCAAAGAATATTTAAAGCACACGAAAGTACAGCTATTTTAAAGCTACTCCAACAATGGAATATCAGGACTCAAAATGCGTAAAAAACAATAGTTCAGCATTCTTCCATTTAACTGACCTTTTGCTGGTAAGGGTGGTTGAGAAGCAAGGGGATCAGGGCAAAGTTCCAATGGAAATTGTAACTGTTCTTCATTGTCTGTAGATGCTTCAACAAAGAAAAAATACGCAGTTGATAATTAACCCCCAAAACAAGATTTGCCAGCAATAAGAAACACTGCAGATTCAACTTGGTCAGGCCTGACTGCAACAGATTTTTTCAGTATATGCATATAGTGATGCAGTTCTGTAGGAACAGTTAGTTGTCTGACACTAAATCCAGCTGCAAAATTGAACAGAACCTAATTCTCTAATGACATATACCATGCTTCACAATACAATGGAAATATTGTCATCTGTCCCACCAATTCTTTAGAGAAAAATATTCAAAGATAGATAATACACGGAATAAGGAAATACCCAAACTTTTTTCATGTTACTGTAAGTTTGTTTTTTACATACAAGAAAATACCTGATACTTGATAAGTAAGTGATCCTGCTGGAAGTCACATACATTAACTCTAAAAAAGTCTTATGTTATGACTTCATCATTTTCTAGAACTTTCCCACAGGTCACTCATTAGGTATTAGGTGGAAAAAATGAAAGAAAAATATTATCTATTATCTTTACATGCCTCACAACATTTACCTCTTTGCTGTGATTTTTCTGTAGGGGCTTTGTTGGCTTGTACTGTTTGGTTTTTGTCAAATGTAATTGCAACAGCTGTGACTGCAATCTGCAAATCAGAAATATATGACATATTAGGTAACTTAAATCTCTCGTGCAACCTGCAAAAATAATTTTGCAAACAAGCAAGCTTTTTACATAGAAAAATAATAAGGAAAAGAATAATCTAAGTACGTATACTAAAAACCCTTCACAGCAGAGCATAAAAGGCAATACTAAGGCCCATTGTTAGAACATACACCTGACATTGTTTGTCCAAGGTTTATGATTTTGTTCATCAGTTCTTTCCTTCTTTCTCGGTGAACTGACATAAAAAAGAATCATAAAAACTCATCATCCTTGTATTTTTAAGATAAAGAAAGAGATGTTTAATTGATCACAAGAATGATGCTACGCTTTATCAAAAAAGCACTTTCTTTAAAAATAATGAAGTATATTGCATAATCTTGAAATGGCAAGAAAAAAATTAGACAATTATAATGACAGCATATTTAGGAAACTAGTGTGCCATATTCTTGTAGTGTATGTGGTAACAGTTTTTAATGGATATCTAGTCAGGGCTTGTTGTTTCCCACATAACTAAAAAGATACACACTATTAAGATGCACTGTGCTCATGAGAAGCCACATAGTTAGAGACTCACAGAACCACAGAATGTTAGGGATTGCAAGGGACCTTGAAAGATCATCCAGTCCAATCCCCCTGCCGGAGCAGGAACACCTAGATGAGGTTACACAGGAAGGGGTCCAGGTGGGTTTTGAATGTCTCCAGAGAAGGAGACTCCACAACCTCCCTGGGCAGCCTGTTCCAGTGTTCTGGCACCCTCACCATGAAGAAGTTTCTTCTCAAATTTAAATGGAACCTCCTGTGTTCCATTCATACCCATACCAACTGTGTTCCAGTCTATAAGGGAGTTCCATGATTCTCAAAACTGGTAAACTCAATAGGTCATCTTTTTTCTTGACCAAACATTACGGCCTTAAATTTTACTTCAAAATTAATCAGAAATACTAGTAAATAAAATCCTAGCCTAGTTTACTCTGAATAGCAAACATTTATTAACAGCCAACAGTGGCATGCCTACATGCTGGAAGTCAGAAGAAGCAGTTTATTTACCTGAACTAATTCATCCTCTGGTAAAGCAACTGTAAAATTCACATGACAAAGACAGCACGGAACCATAGATCGTAGTTTAAAATACAAGCTCTGTTGAAGACAAGACATAATTTGTGTTACTCCAAAAAAGAGTATGGTTTGTTTTAGAGAAATTAAAGATCAAAACCCTTCATAGTAGAAAACATCTAAATCATATTAATTTTTTTATTGCAGAAGAATTAGAGGTGTGAACAGTCAGGATAGAATGCAGCCTTTTTATTTCTGTTTCTAGAGTACACTACCAATCAAACAACGCATTCAGATTCAAAAAGCTTTGGAAATCCTTAATACATTAAGGCAGCTGAATCTGTCTTTAGAGCAGCTTATGAACTAACTAGAGACACTTTCTAGTCTAATTCTGAAAAGTAATTACGAAGAAAATGTTATTTTCAGCACAGCCTGATGTTACTTTGCTTCCATCTGAACAATTAAAAAAAATGTTTGAAACAAGGTTCTTACCTTCAACAGATTCTCACAGAGATCATTAAAGTTTTTATTAAGTGTTTGATTTGTTAGGTTAATGTTGCTTAATCGGGATACTCTTACTGCTGTGAACATCTGAAAGAAACACACACACTTATTTTTTTTCCAACAGAGGCCTGTGTGTTATATTAAAAACGAAATTAATTCATAAAGAAGGCAAATGATGCCTAATATGGTATGGGGTAGGGAAGGGAGAATGAGAGAAGGATAGAAAGGAAAAAACTGTAGCAATAGTACATGAAGTGCTTATTGTTCATGAAATTTTACAAGCAAAAGGTAAATTTTCTGTGAACTAAGGTATATGAATACATGAAACAAGTGATTAAGCAAGATGTAAAATACTCTATGTTCCTTTTACTTGCTTCATAAAGGAGTCATTCTACCTGCTATGTATTTTCATACAATCATAGAAGAGTTTGGGTTGGAAGGGACCTTCAAAGGTCATCTAGTCCAGTCTCCCTGCAATGAGCAGGGACATCTATTTTGTTAACTGCTGTTGAAAATGATATGTTGTTCACAATAATGTAGACAATAACAGAATGTCATATATAGGTACACAAGCAATCCTACCAACCTGAGAGTATGCTGCTGGTGGAGTCATATTGTTTTCAGGTTTGAGCTGTGCCTCTGTAAAGCACAGTCTTGCACTGTGCTGATTAGCTGTAAAAGCTCATTTAGATATAATAGCTCTGTTTTAACTCTCGTCCTATGAGATTGAATTGTGTTGTACAAGCATGACCAAAATGTTTAAACTTAATTACAAATGGAATTTTTCTCTACTCACTGGATTTGCTTTATCTAATTCTTATTTATCTTAACCTATTAATATTGTCAGATTCAGAATCTCACACTAAGTAACACAGTCAGCAATTTCCTTCTTTTAAGAGGCTGTAAAAATCTAGCCAAGTTCTCAAAAATGCCCCAAACCTTAAAGTTCATGTTTATTGTAATTATTTTCTAATATTTGTATTTTTATACCAGGTTCTCTGTAACATTAACAAAATGTAAAACAAAAAAACAACAAAAAACAAACACAAAGAAACAGGTTCTCATATCCTGTTTTTCTTACCAAAAATACTTTTATTTCTAACACAGGAGTATCCTTTTAATTTATCTTTCAAAATCAGTGATCTCTAATATATAGTTAAATTACTACATCATATTTCAACACAATTTGGGAAAAAAAGTTTTTATTTTCTTTGAATAAGCTTACTTGGATTTCTGGTGTCCAGTTATTTATACCAGGCATAATTTCTGTGTTGCAACTGTAAAAACCTGCAAAGAAAATATTTGGGGAAATTTATGTTGCACACTGAAATATAAAAATACTTTTAAATGAACTGAAGTGACTTTACTTGATGTTTCGCAAGTATTCTCCCTCCCGTGTTTTGGAATATTGAATCATATACCAGCAATAAGACCAACATTCAAAAACCAAACGTAGTATTTGAAGAATACAACATAACACACAAAAGCAGTGCAGCGAAAATATAGATAGGAAAGATGGAACTCACCACTTCTAAACCACTAATTCAGCACAGAATTCTTATTCTGAATATTTCTTCAACCGTGAAAAAGCGAGGCCAGAAATGGCATAATGTTCCAGAACACGAGAGGCTACAATGGCATGAAATGCAACAGTGACAGTTGCTACCCATGGAGACTGGGTAACTCATGTCATCTGATGCTAAGACTGATTGATGAGAGGCTCCCTGACTGCTCCATGGAACCTCTCCTTGTGGAACCTCACAAACCAGCAAACTCCTGACTGGTTGTTCCTGAGCATGAAGAAGCATTCAAAGAAGTTGTAGGAAGGGAAAACACCCAAAATCCACTACTGCTCTGTCTAGTTTCTAACAGACAAACTACATACAAATGAGGAAACCTATTAAAAAGGTGAGATAGGAAAAGCTAAAAAGCTAACCTTAGACAGACAGCATACAGATGCTTTAAAGATACTACCTAGAGACTGAGAGCAAATATGTAGCACTTACTAACAGAGACTTGAAAATACTAAAAAAAGTATAAAGACTAAACAGCAGGGTAAGAAAAGTTATAAGCAGCAAACAGGCAATGTTGAAAACATAAAGATTTAGCTAAATGAGCACAAAAATGAAAAATCTGGTACGGCCTATGTAAATACACAAAACAAGCTAGAAAATAAATTGTGTAGCAGCTTGTGGAAGGTATAAATATTAATAGATTTTTATTTCAGAAGATCAAAAGCAGAAATCTCATTGAAGAGTCAAATAAGATATTGGAAGAATACAGACATGACAACCCAATAGCGGAAAACATGCTTTTTTTTTTTTTTTAACATGAGTGTTGACCAAGATAGTGGAGCTTTCCAGAATAGTGGAAAACACTTACTTTCCATCAGAGAATCTGTTTTAAACAAAAGTGTTTGAAGGAGATATTGAACAAGTAGGCAACTGAAAACTAAAGATTCCTATAAACATCAGGAAAGGTAAAAGATCAAATAGCTGACTAATCAACATTGAACTCTTAATTTAAAATTGCCCCACTACCAGAGGAGAGGATTTTTTAATCTTCAGATAGTGAGGTGCTTTTAGTGACTGAGACCTACTGATTTGCCTAGTACAGATATCTGTATTAACGGCTTGTATGTGGTTCATGGGCAGATGGAAAAATAAGACACTGCAGAGGAGCTGATACCACCTTTCTAAATAACAGTCACAGCTCACAAGCTGCCAACAAGCATGTAGACAAAAGGCCTCTGACTGATAAGTCTACTTCAAACATCAAAAAGCATTTGATAAGATCCTTCACCAAAGACTCTTTAAGAAACTAATATGCTGAAGTGCAGAACGGAGTACCACTGCAGGAAATACAATTATTGTAAGACTCGAAAGAGAGAGTCAAAATAAACGCAAAATTTTCACAGTGGAGACATCGGTAGCTCAGGACTGTATGCTTTGAACATTTACATAACTTATCTGCAAAAGAGGATAAAATGAGGTCACTGCTGATGGCCTTATTTTAGGGTAGTAAAATCAACTGCAGCAGGTCCTAACAATTGTTAATTGATGAGGCATAAACAATTCAGTGGTAATAACAGATAATTATTACAAGGACAGTTCTGAGCTCAACAGTACTCAAAATGATAAACATTGATACAAATCGTGAGGAAGGGAACAGATATGTGCTCAGAAGGAACACAGGGAAACTCACAAATGTAATAGAGGGAGAACAAGGACAATCAAATGTACAGAGCAACATCCACATGATGGACAACTACGTTAGCCTCTTATCCAGATCCACGAGTTCTATGGAGGAGGATATGACAGATATCTATACAATCACAAATATCATAAAGAAGACTGATACAAAGCAATGATTCACTGTTCTTCCCAATATAAGAAAAAGGAAAAAGTGCTGATATCAACCAAGCATAAGAAAGTGGCTCTTACATGGGTACAGATCCTGATGCAAAATTCTATGAACACTGAAGGCGCACATGGGCTCAAAATACAAACAGCCAAATGCACAGGAAAGTCCGTCAAAGGCTGTTGTCTACAAAGATAGTACTTTTCTTTCTGGATGCTGTTGAACTATTAATATAATAACTGTCGGCATGCTATGCTGTGGGATTTCCCCCTGCCTTGTTCTTACATTAATGCAACATGCATTCTTGCCTGATCCCTATCAGCAAGCAAACGTTGAGTGATTCAGTACACCTCCCCTCTGTATTGGGTTCTTAAATCATTTTTAAATACAGACAACTAAATGGACACCTCACAAAGTTCTATTGCCAGCAATGCAACCCCAGCATTCATAGTCACACTGTGAAGTAAAAAGAGGTTGATTTCAAGTCGCATGATTGAATTTTGAACATTATTCACTTTAAGCAGTTTTAGTTCTCAAGTTGCAACATTTTAAAAAATACATCTATAAAAAACTCTTAAGAAATCAGAAACTACTCTATTATTTGACTTTGCTGCCTTCTGCAGAAAATGACTAATACTGACTTGGATAAAAATATTGTAGGTGATTTAAGAATTCCAAATCACTTCGGACTTTGCTTTTTTTTAAACAGCAAAGACTACAAATGCAGTGAACACAAAGGTTTTAAGAGACAATATGGCACAATCAAAAAGCAAAGAAAATACAAATGCACTTCATGAGCAAGAGTGCTGGAAGAGTAAATTGCTCACTTTAAATAACATTCTTGGATTACACCACCAGTATGTCACATTGTATGGCTACAAATACTTAAAGGTCATTCTGTTCTCTGTATTTCTACTTTCACTGTCCCTGAAACCTACAAATTAGCCATTCAGTCTAAAAAGCTTCAGAAACTGGTACACTAGTAGAAAAGATCCAATTGTTATACCCACATGAAGTAACAACAAATTTGCAACAAGAGCATCATTGAATCAAATGCCACGCAAATACTGTGTTTACTTCAGTTTTAATAAGCAACAATCCCCATAAAAGGCATAATGACTTTTCACAGGTATATCCGATAAGCTAAATATTTCAAGTATATTTTCACCGTTACTCTCAAACTTTTTTTTCCTTTTAATAAAACCAGTTCTATTTTGTCATTTTGTAAATAAGAAAAAATAAGTTTTTAACTATACCAGAAGGTGGTGGAGCATCTGTCAGTAAAGAATGTACGTCTTCCATTGCATCTGTATCATCAATCTGGAGAAAGGCATAATTTATAAAAATCATGTTGCTGTTCCAGTCAGAAGTCTCAGAAAGAGGTAAAAACTTTGTCATCAAGAGATCTACATCTGGCAGCTAAGTTACAATTTTAAAAAAGGATTCCATCAACTAGACGTCTGAATCCTAACTAGCAGCCTATGATATGCTTAACACTTGAAAAATAGTTCCCTTAATTAAATTGTATTAAAAATAATGCAATAAGCACAGAGCGCACAGAAACTGCAGCAGATAAGAATGACAAACAAAGAATTTTTAGAACAGTTTAAAATGCTGAACAAGGTTCCACACAACTTACAACCTTTTCCAGCTAAGGACCTTTGGCTACCAGAGCTCTCATAAGGTCTGTATTACACTCACGTGATCATTCTCTGCCTATCCCAATGACAAAAAAAAATCTTTCCAGGATTTTAAAAACCTCGCTTAGTATGAGCAGCAGAAAAATCAAATAGGAAAAGGTAAATTTCTGGATTATTATTTTTTCCTATCCAAATAACCTCTACTCCATCCAATCTTTAAAGACATTTTTTATTTTAGATCAGTCTGAGAACATATCTGCCTTGCTACTTTCTGTAAATATTTGTGTCATGTGTCTTTAGGTTCATTCTGCCTTATTGATCTGCAAGAGGTCCAAGTTTACCTCTAACTTCCAACATTTTCTTAACAAGTATTTTGGAAATTGTTTAAACTCCAGTATTCAAGTGTTCTCTGACAGGTGTTGTTTCTCCTTCTCCTAGTAAGAGAAGGAGTCTTTTTTTTTTTCCCTTCCAAAATATACAGCCAGCCTTACCTCTCATAATTACCTTCTCACCATCTCTTAGCATTTCCTCATCACAGAGAATATTCTACCACTTTTTCTTACATATTTGCAGTGAGCAATGATTTTACTCTCGAAAAGTCAGTCAGGAGCTTCACTAAAACTCCTGGAATACTGTTTCTGATACTCAATTTCTTAACAAAGACAGTAGTAAGTGGTTTCACAGATGAAAGGTCCCTTTTTCTGTAAAGACAGACCGAACTACTGAAACATAGGGGGCATATTTTAGGACCAACACATTCACATAATGTAAACCAGTAAATGATGGTCCTTAAACAACAGATCTTATTTTTCTTGCTAACTGTAGCACCATTTATAATCTACTCTATAGTACACTACAGCGTACTTGTATTTTACCCTTCCACATGCAGATCTCCTCCTATCCCCCCAACTGCATATACTGCAGTTAATAAATAAGATAGAAGAATACTCCAAAACTGTAAAAAAAGAGCTGAACTCTGTTTGCAGTATACAATGCAGTCTTTAAACAGCTGAGCTTTGCTTATAACACATCAAGCCTCTTTATGATGCAGCTGGACAGAAGAAGTATGCCAAGCTTTTATGACTGCGCTCTCTCTTCTATTTGAAAGCCTTTAGAAGTTAAATAGAAGCTGGGCTTATGTTTTTCCAGTATATTTTATAATTTGTCCAAAAGGTCTCTTGCCATGTAACAGTCTTTGGGTCGTTGGTGTGTTTTGGTTTGGGTTTTTGCTGTTGTTTGGTGGTGTTGGTTTGGTTTTTTTTGGAGGGGGGTGTGTTTGTTCGTTTTGTTGGGGGGGTTGGTTTGTTTTGGTTTTTTGAGGTTTTTTTTTCATTTTTTGCTTTGTTCAGTTTGGGGTCTTTTTATGCCTTACATATTCTTCTGTTTTTCACAAAAGCATTCGACCCTTTTTGCATTTATCAAAGTATTTTCTGATTGGCTCATTCATTTCAATACAGTGCCTCAGAAAGCATCTATCCCAACTTTTGTTTTGAGGGTACAATTCCAATCCTGTCAGCCTACACAGATGATGATACTACAACAAAACCAAAAGCCTGTTAAGACCAGCTAACAAATACTTGATGACAACTGTCCTCATTTCTTTTTACTGTGAAAGCTGATCCTGGTACACCTATAATGCACTGGAGAGCAAAAATTTACTTGAAGCACAGAAGCACCAACTAATCTCAATTTATTACACCAGCCTCTCCCAACATGTTATTTTTTCACTGTCTTTATCTCTGTTTTCAAATAAACTGCTGTTATAGCACTCTCTCATTCTCCCTATCTATGACCCCTTCTTCCAGATTATTTTTCATGAGAGATAGTGATTTGTGAAGATTAACATAACGGAAAGTCTTTAATGTACCTTAGCCTGCAACTACAGGCTGTAATTTAATTCAATTGTTTTATTTTTCTTAGACTAGAACAGATATTCATAATACCTGTATCTACAAGAAGATGATTAAAACTTTAGTCTTCGTTAATACTTGGCTCCTTCGAAGTTGTACAATGTTAAAACCACATCTTTGAATTTTAGTGAATAGAGAGGTCAAAGAAATCTATGCACTTTATCTATAGGTGTTGTTTCTAGTTGTAGCTGTAGAAAGAATTTGAAGGTATTCTCTGAAGTTTTAAATTCTTTAACGCTAAGAAGTAGCAGCTGAACTGAGAAAAGCAAGTCTTTCACATGCTCTCTTGACACATGTTTTTTTGAATGTTTGGACTACTACCAGTTCTGGACACTGGTAATTCTGAATACCCGACTATAAGAGTGTTGAAATGGGAAGAGTATACTAGATTTTTCTTTGCTAAATGTAAAGTGTGACAACACAGAACCTCAATGTTAATAAAAATATATCTAAGTTTTGGAACAGTCATGACTGCTGCTTGAAGTAGGCAGACGGGCATTTCCTACAGTCCTCAGTTGTTATTCTAGATATTGCTATATGCTCACAAATAGCACGGTGATCTTTTCAGATATTGAAAAGAATAGAATGAGAGAGAGAGATACTTAACATACTTAACATCCAATACTTAACATTTTCTGTTGATACAAAATGGAAACATTCATATACAATTCAAGAACTGTCTTTGGGCATGAGTAAGAGAACTTTTCCCATTTTTTTACATATATTCCAGGAAAAGTATGAAAATGAGTACTGAAAACATCACCTCCAAGACAAAAGCATCCTTCTTCCCATGTGAAAGATCTAGCTCTGTAACTTCATCAGAGCTTTCTGACTGAGATCTTAACAACCTGGAACGTTGCCTTGGCTCTGGAATGGGAGACCCAATGATTTCTTCAGGTAGCTCCTAAAAAGGATATAAAAAAATAACAGTTTTTCTAGGTAGCTTAGAAATAATTTCAATTATAAGCAATTCGTTAACAAGTCTAACATTCAGAACATTCTCAAAATAATTTTACTGAGAAATAAATCTAAGTAAGTACAAACTGATTTGGATATGTGGCTTAAGTGATCTGAAAAATCCAGTAGGTTCCCAAAAAACAATGAAAAGAATCTATTAAAAACCAACTTACGTTCTGAATTATTAAGTCAATAAAACATGGTGTATATCTGTTTGACTCAGAATGCTTTATTTTTAAGAATATAAAAGCTTTACTTACTGGAGGATTAATCTCATAAAGCTCCTTGTTTTTTGCAATCGTATCATTTATTTTCTTTTGCATGTGAGATATATGTTGCTCATAAGTGCCATCATTCGGAGTCTTCCCAGCAATCTGAATACCACCAGGTGTTGGCAAAGCTGCCAGATACACACCTGTTGCAGACTTTAAAAAAGTCATTAAGAAAAATTATAATTACGTAAGCATGTACATCCAATATCTTCATACGAGATTTTCCATAATGTTTATGCTCTAACAGACGGCATTGTACCATGCACATTACAGCATGATCTTTTTCCATAATAAATGGATCTCTCTCTCCTTTCACTTACGAAAAAATCTCACTACTCTTTTAATAAACTCTCTCCTTCTCATGGGTCTTTTCCATGGTGGAGCTCTTAACTTACCTAACAGTTCCAAAGTATGAATTAAAACCTCTGCCTTAGTATATTTTGAATAGGCAAGTGATGGTTTCAAGGATTTAAAATGTGGCCAAACCATTTACAGTATCACTGAAATTGTGACAATCCCATTTCTATTTACGGAAAACAGATCATCATTTCAGACAAAAGAACATGTAATATTACAGTCAGTCAATATTACACAAGCATCCTCTTACACCAATGCAGGAAGAAGCAGCATACTTCACTATTCTAACCCCATATGATAGAATGAGGTTAGAAAATATTGGTAATGGACACTTCTTGTCTATCTCCAAGACACTTCCAGTCTATCATTTATTTCTTCAGTGCCATCAAAGAGGCAACAGAACGTCCTTTTGTTGGCAACTAACCAAAAGATTTATTGAGGACTTAGTTGACGTTACTGTCATAGAAATGTATTGCAACTTGACAAACAGGGGTATCTTTGCAGGACCTTTAAAGAACACCATCACTTTTCTAAAACTTATGCCATTAAACCACTTTAAGTTTCTCTTCCTCTCATCCCCTCTCTAATAATCTTGTCATCTAACAGAATTTCAAGAAATTTGAGTTGTCTTTTTCTGGTGCTGAAAGACAGTCTGCCCTGATTTGTCAAGAATTAGACATGTCATTCCTTTCTCTCACTTCATTTATTCTTAAAATGACATTTTAATATCTCTAGTTATTCTGAATTCCACACCACTCATACATCTTCGTGTCCTGAAAAAATACTGTAAGCAAGCAAAAGAATCGAAAGATTAAAACTGTACTTACTGCCAACCCCATTAGCATATTTTCACCCACAGTGATCTGAATTCTCAACCCAAACAAAGCATTCATTCCTCTCAGCTTAAGTTTATTCATCAGTTGAGTGTGCACTTCATATTCCATAAAGGGCAAGAGATTACTGATAGATGTCGCATTTGCTTCAGCCTGAGCTTTCTTTTTTAGACGGCATAACCTGACAATATGAAACAGCACATGACATCAGCAGATAAACAGTTTTAATGGACTGTTGAACATCGAGAGTGATCACAGGGTATTCTGATTTTTTCCCCCCTCACTGTATAACCTAATACAATCAGTTTCTTTTTAATGTATTTTAAAATCTTGTAAAATACTAAATTCTCATCAGGAAAACCAAAGCAGACTGAGGTATTGAGTCTCAATAAGTAAAATTAGATTTTCATTTTTAATTGGAAACTGCATATTTATATTAACAATGAAAATAGATAACATAAAAAGTAAAATTATAAACCAGAACAATACATAGCCTTCAGCAACATTCAAAAATACTCCCTATCTAAGAAGAATAAAAAATTACAAATACTATACTTTTGTAAATCACTAAAAGAAATCATGTCTCCTTTCTTAAAACATGCTTCAGCACTGTTACTGGACAGAAACAACATGCATCACACAGGGTTTCTGTTGTAACAGCCTGACAACACCGAATAACTATGCAATATAAACACGTTTTCTACAGATCCCAGATAACCATCTATTAGATGTTTGGCTAAATGTATTAACACTCCTGTCATACAGCAGCAACTATTAAAAATTTGCCCTGCTCACTTTTGTCAAAGCAAATGCTGAAGACAAACACAACTTTGCTATTGCAGATTGTCTGGCATTTGTTAAACACTCCTCCATAAAAATAGATTATTTCAAGGGACAGTTACTGCAGCCCTTTTCAGTTGAGCCTCCGAACTGACGAGGCGTATTTGTCTAGATTGCTGCAACTGTAAAATAAAATGCCAGTTCTTTAAAAGAACTCCTTGAGACTGTCTTGCCCAAAAATTTGTATTTTCAGCTTTTCTTCTAGTAAGACGTCAAATGCAAATATCTATTTCTGCTGCAACAACCCTCTTAAACACTTGATGTACAAGCACAGTAAATTACCCCAATTGATATGATATGCAACACAGGTGGAGGAATAGCCGGTTCTTCTGCTTCTGGACCCTAATACACTGTCATTAACTCCTAGCATTTAAATATAAAAATTTAAGGTTTAATGACATACTGGATTTTAATAGCAACAGGAATGCTTTCAAAAATCTCCAAAACTTTACTGAGAAAACATTTTGATAGATACCTGGCTTGAATAAGACATCCCTTCCCAATAACTATTGCCTCTATAGGAAGATCAATTGTGGTGAAAAGGACATCAGGAACTTTTTGCTTCCTGCAGTTGTAGCAATAAGTGAGGTGAGCAGGGAATGGCATGTTCAATTCATCATATGGTATATGGCAAAATCCACAACCTGGTGGTGAAGCTTCTTCAATCCTAAAAATACATTATGGAGAACATACTTAAAACATCTGCATCTTATTAACAACGATCAATACGTGTGTATTGATGTGTATAAATAGCTACAAAGACCTACTTAAATCATACACTGCAGCTATACTCTGCTCCATTACACCAATGTGATAAGTATTACATTTTATGAATTAGAAGAATAAAATCAGGCTGCACACTAATAGCTAAAATACTATAAATAAAACTTTCATTTAAACTTGTTATGCGGGAATTAAGAAAAAGTACATACAATGACTAACAGCTTATATAAACCTAAAACATTACTGAGCTGGCTTTAGGAACTATGATTTCTTAACTAGTCCATGGTACAACAGTTGTATGGAGAATTTGCTGTACCAAATACAATGAAAAGACTCTTTTACATGGATTGTGTCCAAAAACGTACACTAATCAATGTAAGCAACAAACCAACCATCCTACTGAGAAGCAGCAAAATATATATAAACATTCTAAGAAGATTATTTCCTAAGATAAGGTATTAGGCAAAACTTGTTATTTACTTAGAACATTTAGTTACACGCCCCCGTTACAAATATCCTGGAATGCCCACTATAAAGATATGAACAAGGAAAGCATAGGCTAACTCCATCACTGCAAATTTATTCTGTTTCACATAAACAATTCTCGGTGAATTTTGAAGAAATGCTTAAGCAAATCTGACAGACTCAGAACATTAGTTATCACAGATTTGGCAAATATATTTTGTCTCATACATGGGCTTTGTCTGTTTAGCTGTTTTACCTTCCTTTGGCATTTCTAATCTATGCCAAGACTCTTAGTAGCAGTAAAATACACACCTTGATAAAAATGCAATTTTCTTCACATTATGAACACGACATTTCTTTCTCTCCATCATATAGTGCATATGGAAACAAATATTTTTGTTCTAGCTACAATTTTCAAAAGTCTATCTACACGAGAAGATAATGGCCTCCTGCTAACAAAGTAAAATAATAATAAATATTACCATGTTGGCAGGGTTATTATGGAAAAAGTAAAGCAAGTGCCAAAGTGTAATAAATAGCCTTAGTTACAACTACAATAATCCCTTGAAATATTTTATGAGTATCCTGATGAACATATAATACATCACCAATATACATTAGTTAAGCTAATTATTTTTTCCCCAGAATAACTGTTTGGCAATACTCATTCTTCAAATTTCATTTGCAAGAGCAGAAAGAAAGGGAAACTTCATGTTTTTCCTTCAGTTCCATGATTTTGTTTACAATCTTCAACTAAAACATACATCTTCAGTAAATATCTGGCATCATATTTTTTTTACAACCAAGCTATTTTATCTACCATGCAGCTCTTATACAGAGAGCATATATATACAGATATTACAGCCACAAGAGTTTTTGGCTTACATAATTTATCATACATCTGTCATTTTTATAGTGTGATATAAAGTTAAGAAAGATACCTGAAGAGCGGCAAAGAAAAAAAACTGAGTTATGATCTGTGGTTAGTAGTCAAATGTGTTACCTTATTCAGACTGTTAGAAATAAAAACAGAATATCTAATTTGGTGCAGAGTTCCATTACTTCTGTTGTTGTTGTTGTTAGTGAAAAGCAGTAAAGTGGTTGGTCCCGCATCCTGCACTGTAACACTGTAACCTACCCTAATAGAGAAGAACTATCTTGGCTCTGAGGAAAAAAATCAACCTCTCCCTTCTCTGACCCTATGGAAAAGAAGCCAGGCTGCCAAGACAACCTTTGTTCCAAACAGCCTTCCACGGTGCCATCCTGAAGAAACCTAGGGTTCAGTACAGCTGCTGTGCCAGACGCGGACAAAATACAGACCTCTTCACTATAAGAGAGAAAAGAATTATAACAAAGTGAATTCCTGCTACTTGGTGCTACTTTTATTTAAAACTATTACATTAAAAGGCTGGTACAAAAGTCTTAATTAATTCAATATAACTACTAACTTTGTGCATTTGTGCAATTTTATCCATTAAATCTCACAAACAATCCTCTTCTGGTTTTAAACCATTGTGTAATTAAGAGATGCAGAAGGACTGAATAGAAAGACTGAAGAGCTTTGCCCTGTGTTATAAATAATATGCTATAACATCGCAAAGGCTAACCAGGTTTACGTATGGTTTTCAGCACTAGGGTTAATAATGCAAAGAAATCAAGCCAACCAACACAAGCAAAGAAACATTAAAAAAAACCAAGGTGTAATTGTTTACCAAAGTAAAATTTAAGTTGATAGCCTCATCATCTTATAAACATTCACTCCCAAAATAAAGTTACAGCACAACACTGACAAGGGTGTGTCTTGGAGGATAAAAAAATAGCAGAACAGTAGAATTTGACTATGAACAACTACAATAATGGTACATGTAAAGTAACTGACCATATTAATGATTTAGTGAAGTTAAAGCTTCCAGAAGTGCAAACTATGATTACAGAGCTCTTAATATTTCCGAAACTGTTAAATAAGAAACAAATCTCTAACATTCAGTACTTAAAATACTAGACTGGAAAAAAATACAGAGAAAAGCTTTCCCACAATTTCTAGAATGACACATGTACCTTTTTAATATGCTGTGTCTCCAGAATATTTTTTTTTTGTACATAACACGTCTGGTAGACCAGTACTTAGAGCCTTGTTCTTTAAGCATGAAATAAAGCTGACCTGACAAGTAAGCATTGCAACTCTAATAAACTATTTTATCAATGATCAAATACTACCACATTAAATTCCCTAAGAACCCAATAACCGACTGCCTTTCTACAATCTGCACAATCTTTCCACATAGTTAAGGCAGAAAAAAAAAACCCAAATATTCATGCTTTTTACAAGAAGACCAACAGCCACAGAATCACAGAATGTTAGGGCTTGGAAGGGACCTCAAAAGATCATCTGGTCCAATCCCCCCGCCGGAGCAGGAACACCCAGATGAGGTTACACAGGAAGGTGTCCAGGTGGGTTTTGAAAGTCTCCAGAGAAAGAGACTCCACAACCTCCCTGGGCAGCCTGTTCCAGTGCTCTGTTACCCTCACTGAGAAGACGTTTCTTCTCATATTTAAGTGGAATCTCCTGTGTTCCAGTTTGTACCCATTGCCCCTTGTCCTATCACTGGTTGTCACCAAGAAGAACCTGGCTCCATCCCTGTGACACTCACCCTTTACATATTTATAAATATTCATGGGGTCACCCCTCAGTCTCCTCCAAGCTAAAGAGACCCAGCTCCCTCAGCCTTTCAGCCAAAAGAATAAATCTTCCATTCTTAGTGTAAATTAAGTCCTCAGCAGTGCAAACTTCCAAATTGCAATTCTGAGGTAAATATGATCTTTAGTACACCAAGCAAGACAAGACATAACCAGACAAGACAGCCTAAGGAACATAAATGACGCCTTGTCTGTAAAGTAAGTTCTTGTTTTCCTACTCCACTAGCACAAGCACTTGACTTCCAAAAACTGTTTTCAAGTTTTGTGAAAGATCAATATATCTGGTGGTTTTAACCTGCAGCGAAGTAATAAATGTGAAGGAGCAACATGTGAAGGAGCAACATGTGAAGTAACCCATGCTGTGGCTTTCAGACTGATCACTTCCAGTTATCTCACTACTTTGCCAACAGATAGGGTGTACTCATGACAGCACTGTATAACTCTGTATTACTTTCTTCTCCTTAATCGATTGCAAAGTAAAATGAAACTTCTCTTTCTCACTTCTCTCTTTAAAAAAAGCAAATCCTTAGTGCTTTTTCTTTAAAGTATTTAGGTAAGATCAACTTGACAGAAAAGAAATTTAGATATCTGAGATTGCTTCAGTTACTTTCCTAAAGCTATTCAAAGCAAGTAGGGAGCCAGAGTACTTTTCTGTTTGCTACCAGTCAGACACACTTGGCCACAGGAGGAGCTCTTCATGGATTATTTTCCGGAGCTAGAAAGACAGAACCTTTCCTGGGCAAGGACAAGTAGTTAGATTAATCCAAATTACTTTTCCCAGTCTCTGAGCCTTTCACAAAGTTTGTTATTAGGCCACCAAAATACACTGAAATTTTCTTAGTCAAGATATATTGGAATTTTCTTAGCCCCATGGAATACAGTAAGACAACTGGAGTTTTGGCCTGAATAGGATGCAGGGCTGGGGAACTCAATCTCAAGATCAGTGCAGAGCTCCAGTTTAAGATGTTAAACACTACTGTAGTACTGAAAGATAAAAATAATGACATGCATTTTCTAGAAAGTAATATAGAACGTTTGCACCTAAAGTATTCTATATCTATCAGGCCACATATTAATACACTTCTAATAAAGAATGACGTTTTAAGTTTGAAGTTTACCATTTAAGTACTGGTCTGCCAGTTGTTACCCAATAATGAAAATGCAATACATATACTTTTAGGAACAGTCTTAACTATTCAGGTAGATTAGCTTTAGAAAATTTCATAGATAAATTAACATTGTTATTACAAAACCAAATATGTAAGTTTGAAATTTTAAAAAATTGTTAATTAGAAAAAAGCTTAAAACCCAATCAAAACCTAAACCAAAACGTATTTTTTTAAAAAAGCAGCAGAATATTGAAATCAGAAAGTTACTTTAACAAACTCTCTGAAGTAGGTATACTAAACAGTACCAACAACTGTGTTGAAATAGTTCATAATTTTTAATCCACGGACGATGAAATAAATTTTCTGCGGTAATTTGAAAATGAAATCATTATCATAATTTACCAAATGCTAGTTGATTCACTGTAGCCCACTACAGCATGACAACCCAATGCCTTGGCATGGGATTTTATTTCTTGTCTGATTTCTGCCCACCATGCATCTCGTGTCTCTGGTTCATCTGAAAGACAAAGCATAAATCAGTTCACTATTCTGCACCATGTCAACATCAAGCTTCATGCAATTAATCTGATAAGTCAAATTTTTCATATTCACGTGTTTTGTTTTATCTAGACACTTGTTATTTCCTAGCTACCACACTTCAGGCAAACACTATGGGGCTTTTTGGTTAATTTTCTTGTTTATCACCGTGTGAACACGTTCTGACAAATTACTGCATTCTTCTTGTTGTCCACGTGACAAATAACACCAACATACTGTAGTTGTTCCAATCTCTACATACTCGAAGACCATACTGTCAGTGTCCAACACTGCAAGAGCAGTGTGTAACTTGCAACAAAGCATCACAGATACTCTGTAATATTGAAAAACTAGTAGTAGTAACGAAACAGTTTTTGTAGTAATGTAGTAATATTTTACTTTTGTATACACTTGACATCTTTCAAATAAACTCAACAGTCTTTCCTACTGCAAGCCGTTGTGGTAACCAGATTTTTAAAATATTTGTTCAAGACTCTATCACTTGTCAAATACACAAGTCTGTAGTCCTTACTTCAGCACTTCTAACTTTGATAAACCATAGGTATTCGAAACTACTTCTACAGTAACAAGAAGATCTATGTTGACTATATATTTGTCGATGCTTTTTTGCTTCAGTATCTCAGCAGCCACACCTTTTTTCTTCCCCATCTTCCCTCTCCACATGGATTCTAATTACCTTTATTGTCTCTGAGGTTATATGATAAAATGTACCCTACCCACTTTTCTTGAATACTACATTAAAAATGCAAAAAAGAGTGCTACTAGAATAAGTTTATACAATCCATTTATTTTAAATGTTTAGCAATTAGTTTCCCCGAACTAAAGCTCTTGTCTCACAAGCTCTTTACAGATGAAGTCAATGAGTATCATAGTTTACAATTAGAGTTTGTCAACTGTTTCTCCTTTCAAAATGGCTTACCTGTACCAATGAATTTAGTTGAAAACTACATTAATTGTGGATGCATAAAATAAGGGGGAAAAACAAACAATAAGCACTCACACAATTTTCCTGAAAAGAATTAGCATAGAATGTCCTTGGTTGAAAGGGACCCACAAGGATCACTGAGTCCAGCTCCTGTCCCTGCACAGGACAACCGCAAAATTCACACCATGTGTCTGAGGGCGTTGTCCAGTCTCTTCTTGAACACTGTCAGGCTTGGGGCCGTGACACCTCCCTGGGGAGCCTGTTCCAGTGTCCACCACCCTCTGGGGGAAGAACCTTTTTCTTTGCCCTTTGAACTTTGCACAGATACTTCTAGCCATTGAGATCTCCTTGCTGAATCATAATTTAAAATAACCATATCACAACCTGAGACTCAATGGGAATCAATTTTGTACTATCAGGAATATTTATAAATGTAGTGTATGATAACCTCGTATCATACACTAGGTTCTCTGACAACATGACAAACAAAAATGAAGGATGCAGATATACACATATTTTGAAATTTACTGAAACAAAAGTATTGTACGGCAAGATGCATTCATTTATGAATTTACCTCAACTTTTAATTTAGAACTAGGCTTCTGCCTTTCTGAAATAAACTAATGATCATTTTCTAATTTAAAAAGAAGAGCACAGAGGTATGTATATTTAACTGTACCTAACCTTAGACGTTAATGCTTGTGTAACTCATAGCATTGTGCTGACTAACAGCAGCCTCGGGTGTCCAGACTAAAGTTTATCCAACCTCTGAACAGGAAAAAAAAAAACATACAGTGATAGTTCTTAGGAAAGTTCTCCACAATCAAAACAAAAATATACACATTAAGAAGCAAAAGAGACTTTTCATGAACTGCTTTCAATCATGTTGCATTATATCCGGCTTCAGCATGTTTCAATGCATTACTAGTAGAATCTCGAGGCACTGCACTTCACTTTCTCTTAATGTAAAAACACCATTGAAACACTTGCACTGACTGGGAAAATCAAATGCTCAAGATGCTATACGGTGACCCTGACTCAGACGACTGGAGCACCCTGCTAGCGCGGTCTCACACTTTTCAGCTTTCAAAAGCTATGCATCATGCAGAAATAACCCATCACATCATAGGGTTGGAGTTTCCAAGCTCAGCTACGAGAACCATTAGTGGTACACAAAGGAAACTGGGAGGCAAAATGTCTTCTCTCCTGTGCGTGCATATGTCTGAGCAGAGGCTGTGACTGCTGCCACCAGTTAATGGCAGTAGTGTCAGGGGAACAGAGCAACTTTGGAAATCCATTTTAAGGCAAAATTGAGAGCTGTATGGGAGATGTGAGACCACAAGCACATTCTGTAAATGTTATCACTAACTCTTCATGGTGGAAGGGACATGGATCATGGGAGCAATTCCTCTTTGCCCATCCACTCACAGACAAGAAGATTGCTCATCAATGTGTGTTTCTCTCTCAAACAAAAACGTTTAAGTAGTAGGAAAAGTGGTTCACTGACTACGCAGAACACTTCTTGCTCAGTTCAACTTGATCACAGGCAACTAGCTATAAACACTGACTGAACAGCCACACAAACTAACACCTGCAAAGGAGAAGTAACCTTTTTCTAGACATAAACAAGGACAAAAAAAGCCAATTTTACTAAATCATCACTTTTCTCTTCACACCTTTAGGGATCATTTGGGAAAAAACTACTTTTAATCAATAACCTATGACAAAAAGTGCAAGAAAATGAGAAATCATAACGAAGGAGTTGAAAGTGAGCAACAGGTGAAGTGACTGAGTGTGAACAGGGAAAGGTCTGGGGAATAAAGAGTAAGATTACAAACAAGAATATGACACTGAAAAGGTATGTTGTTACAGTGAAAACTGAAACAGAACGAAATGTTGAAAAGGAACAGATATGTATAAGGGGAACAGAAAAGGGAGAAATAGTGACGGGTCCCAAACTCTATGCAAACCTTTCCTCCATGAAAATGTATAGTTTAAATTAAAGTTTAGGAACAAGTTCCTAAGAGAGTTAACACAATTTTCTTACCTAACTTATCTACAAGAATACTTTATCATAATGGAAAGAACATATTGTCATGAGGTTGCTCAACACTATGTCTTGCTAAAGCAACAATCAACCCTTTAATCTGTTCAACATCAGAATTAACAAAACTATTAACTACAGTAATATAATGGTTCATTTTCATTCTTATTAGAGATAAGAACAATTTTCCAGCCATTGTCTTCAGTGTTAACATGATCAGGCCCAGTATCTTTAAAAAAATCCAACAAAATCTTATTGCACAAGTTCAAAAATTTCTATACGAGCCATGCATAAAGAAGTGTCTGTAAAGACGACTGGGTCCTCTGTTTAAGACATTTAATCAAGTATTTTTCTTCCAGAAAGAGGCCCAAAATACAAATCGGTATGTTTATATCAAAATACTGTACATTGACAGTTTACATGAACTTACCTTTTCATACTAAAACACAAAATGATTGTCTACAATTAAAATCAAACACCATGACATTGCAATAATAAATTGATACAAAACACTGAATGCAGTGCAATGTGTAGCATTCATATTCTTCTGACAAATATTTTCACAAGCAGCCTTTTTTGACACATGAGCCACACAATTTCACATGGGGATGCCATTGTAGCATTTACAAGTTTAGTAAAGCTAAGGATTTACATAAACAATCAGAGGAGTTAAGGAAGCAGGATGGCATGTGTCCAGCACACTCCGTAAGAGTGTCTGTTGTTGGTTTTTTGCTAAGGCAAAAGCTTAAGAACTAAGGGTTTGCAAAGCAGATTCAGCAGACAGTAGCCAGAAACAGTGGGTATTTTGGCGCATGCTTGGATCAGGTGACAGTACAGACTGAAAACTATGGCAGCTCACTGAAATGGTTACAGAAAGTAATGGCCCTGGATTCTAGGTGGAAGCAAAAAGGCAAGCATACAGAGCACTCAGTCACAAGCTTTTCTAGAAAATCTACCGAGTAGTTTATAGCAAGGTTTATCTACAATCTTAAGCAAAGAAGTTTGCAAAAATTACACTGCTACTAAGGGTCTTTACTGGAAACCAAAGACTGAATATTAAACCTACTTTTATTAATGTTTCAAAACTGGCATGATATTTATAACAAAGTGGAAGCAAAGCACACTTTCTGTCAACAGTATGGTATTCCGTAAAAATTGTGCCAACTCAAACCTCCTCCAACTGAAACTTTCCAAAACGATTCAACAGCTTTAGAAGATAGAAACAGCACTGCATTTATTTTGTGCCCTAAACGTCTTTGAGTCAGTTCTACCCACCACTAGTTCACCTATCTCCTTCCTTCAAAATGAGAGGTTGACTTCTGTGAGGCTGTATTCTTATTGATAGGGAAATGTCCTGTCCAAATCTTTCACCTGGAGAGAATCCTAGACACTATCAATACTTTCTGATTCATAAGAAGCAGCACCTTTCCAAAGTTATTTGCTAGAGGTTGACCTGTACAGGGCCTTTCAAGATTTAGCCAGAATCTGCATTATTATAGGCCTATACAGATTCTTAAAAGCAGAAGAAAAAGTAAGACAAACGGTCTCTTGATTACACAGATCATACTCAAGAAGTACCGTTTTAAAGCTGAATCCCTAGACACCTGAGACAACTACTTTGAAGTAGGAAGTGTATGATTCAAGCCATTTTAATATTGTATCATTCAGGAAATATTTACATTTATAATGTAACATTCTGAAATGAGGAGGACAATCATCCCATGAATGTTTTCACAATCTCCAAGTGACTCATTGTTCTGTTGTCTCAAAAATGGCAATGGAGACACCAATATTATTCTTTCACATGCTATCTTTGACTCTGTCACTGGGCAGAACCATCATCCACACCTTCCTTATCTGCTTATTCTTTTGTCTTCTTCATTGCAACCTATTCAACAACTTCTACAGAAAAAAGTGAGGGATTTTTGGTAGTTGGTTTTGCTGTTGTTTTTTTCATGTGTGTAGTGTGGTTTGTTGTTTTTTTTCCTTACAAAGAGACACCTTTGTTAGGTTTACAAGCACCCTTCCCTGGACTTTGAAGTTTAATTTAATCTGCTCTGGCTATCCCATCAATATTGAACTTTCCTATCATCTTTCTAAAATATTTAACAACTAAATAAGTATACAAAAACCCAAATCATCTTGTCTGTACAGTTTAAATACAAAACTTGGGTAGCAAATAAGTAAACCTAGAACAGACTAACCTAAAACTTTCAAAAAATTTTCGAAGCCACTCCATCCTTTTTAAAAAATTAATCCCTATATTCATCTTAAAGACTAAAAGATATGAAAATGAAATTAAGTAAATTGCTGGGATTTATCAAATGACAACTAAGATACACTAAACCAGCAGAAAACAGTGCAACCACATCACCGAATAGAACAGGTACACTTACCCCTGAAAAGCTTAAAATATAGACAAAACATTCAGCCAGTAGAATAATATTGAATCTGAGCTTTTCTGCTGGATGAGGTCAGAGTATGTAGCTCACTCCTCAAGCCCAAACTGTCGAATGTGCAACACAGCAGGTTTAAGTTTGGATGTCGAAGAAATTCTTCAATTACAGAAGAAACACTTTTAAGAATATTTAAGATTAAAACTGCATCCAGCTTTCATGCATTTACAGGATGAGATATTTCAGCTGGCTGACTGAACACAAAACCATCCATTTGCAGGGCTAGTTTTCTATTGGCTCAGTCAGGCCAAATCACTACACGACCACCAGATGACTGCAAGAGCACGTGGCAGAAATCATACAGAAAAGCAGCATCATTCCTTTTAATGGCAACTCACTACTGAGGAGCATTAGCTTTAATACCAAGATATAGCCCAAGATGGAGAAGCAGCAAAGTGTTCCTCTTAATAACACTCCCATCAAAACTCCAAAATCCTGTCTTCTTTTCTTATATCCTGAATTCCATGAAAAAAAACCCCAAACTAACAAACCTCCATCACTGCTAGGAGGCTAGAGAATACCCTGTTTTTTTCTTGCAAAAGAAAAAAAAAAGTTACTTTAAGTATGAAACAGAATTAACGGAATCTCCATAGCTTCTGTATCTCTGATACGGGTGCATGTATTTGTAATTTAGACAGAAATATATGGAATTATACTTCCATTAAGGAATTTTACAGTGGATGAGGACATGTTTTTGCCTATCTCACCCCTAAAAGGAAATAATAAAAATCCTACTTCAAAGTTTGGCTTTCGGACTCCTATGTTAACTTACAATGAGTCATCTCTCTCAGCCGTATATTCCTGAACAACATGATATTCTCAGGGCCCTGACAGCAAGCCCTGAGATGTCTCCCTGCATTTGTTCCTCAACTCAAGTAAATATTCCTTGAACAGTTTAAATGTTCACATACGTAAAGATTAGCACCTTGCAGGCCCTATGACTAACATTTCTGAACACAAGTATTTCACAGTCAACTATGACATAAAATCTGTGGCCTAAAATAATTCAACTTTGTAAAGCTAAACAGAATGTCCTAGATTAAAAAAATATCGTAACTACTTGGATTTTCACACTGAGAAAAGCAAACCTCCACTGTTCTACACGTTGTCGATCAGTCACACATTGCAAGTTATATATGTAATTGATCTTAGGAATAAACATGCAAAAATCACTTTGACAGACTACAGGATAATTTAACCTTTTCTAAATATTAAAAGTGATCTTTGAGGCAACAGTTTTCGATAAACTAGTTCAACAAAATCTGCTGCAAATACCATCAAGCATTAACTACACAGCCATAACAGTAATATATCCTATAATTTTTGCTTTTAATCGTAGCTGAAGATCTCATAGGAACACCACAAGCTGCAAAACAGTTTCATCTTAAAAAAAAGATAAATCCTGCAATAATACCACAACTGCAGTAACGATTTAATTTCTAGCTAAAGGAAACCACTATGTGATACAACTTAAATAAAATTTTTAAAAACTATAATTAAATCAAAAGATACAGCATTTGAAGACAAAAAAAAATGTTCAGAGTATTTATATATTAAAAACTAAACCTAAAATTAAACTATTAGGATAACACTTAAAAATAAAGGTTTACACTTCACCAACTTCCTTAGAATTATAAAAGCTCAAAAGTACTGCCCAGCCATAACAAAATATTAAATAACAAAAATTATTTTGTCTCTGGAATATAAGTGTGCCAGGCCTAAATATGTAAGTGTTACTCCAGCTTTTAGTTATTATTTCAATCAGTCATTCACCCAATAACAGTGAAGTCCTCTCAGCTGTGCATAAGGTTCCTCTGATCATAAGATGAATGGAACACTAAAGAAGATCCAGGAATCTGGTTTAATTGATCCTATTACAGCAACAAGGGCAAGGTCTGACACTTTGAAGAGCTGCTGGGGAATAAAGAAACTACTTATTCTACCTTGTATCTCTCTGTTGCTTTGTCATCTTGGCGCAATAAATACAACTTATTTTAAAACATGAGCAATCTTCAAAGGACATCTTTAAATGACAGTAACATAGGGGCTATTACCCAAACCTGGAGACACTACGCATAAACAAGACAGGTCTTAAACCACATTTTATCTATTTTATAACCAGTATCACAGAATGAACTATAAGTACGATTTAAAGCTTTAAACAAGAAAAACTGTCTGGGACCTTAAAATCAGCAACAATACCACTAATTTATTTAACACAGTCCTTGAAAGAAAAACATATAGAATTTTAAACAAAAAAATTACTCTTGCAACAAGCACAGACGGATGTTCACAGACAAGACTGCCACTTTCTTACTGTCACACAGACTCTCTACCTCACTGCACAATTGCAGAAATGAGATGGCATTATTTGGCACAAAATGATACTGCCCCTCTATTTCCTAGTCATTGTTTACACTTCTCAGGCTTTTACTTATTACATTCACAGAACCTCTGCATTTGTTATTTCTGTACACTCACAACTGTTTATTTTGGCTTAAGACAAACTAGCCAGAAAAGCCTCAATGAGCCCTTCCTAATGTATCTTCTGGAGTGAATTCAGGATCTCAATGAGACCACATTAAGTATTAGGGCAAATTGCACAGCTTAACAGAATCCAAAGTGCAAACTGCATCAGAGAAAAAAAATAACAATGGTATTTCTTTATAAGAAACATGGCATACTGAGGAACTTCAGCCTTAGCACTTAGAAGGAAAATCTCTTGTGCCTAATTCAGCTCAGATAATGATCTTAACCATTAACATGTAACCAGACTTATTTCTATAATCCTGTTACAGTCAGTTAGAGCTTGTGTTATCTGCCATCTTCCTACAATTCTGTCCGTAGCTATTTTACCAGAACACATTTACCTGTAGTTATGCAGTAGTTAGGAATATGCCATTTCAAATAAAAACTTCTGGTTTTCTCTAACAATAATGAATTTTGAGCCAGGCAAGAAGTGCTACAACTGTATCTTTGCAACCACAAAGTGACACATCACAAGGCTGAGAAAACTCGTTGTAACCCATTAAGGATATTGTATTAAGATAATAGTTTTAGGCAAGCCCCTTATTTTGAAATTAGGAAGAGTTAGGTGCAATAGCAACAATTTTCCACAAGACCAAGGTCTTCTCTCTTACGTACTATGAATTAGAAACCAAACTGCAGTCGTGAAATAAGCAAGCAACAGCTTTACTGAAGCATTTGTGCACAGAAGTCTATGATGGCTTTCAAACCATAAGACCAGTTTCAGGGAGACTCTTCTATCAATATGAATAGATTGAACAGCAATACTTACTATTAGGCAAAGAATTCTAAAACAAAGATTTTAAATACCAAGTTTATTAATTCATGAATCTTTAACAGAACATAGGAATACTATTCTATATTCCCTCACAGTGACTACCTTTTGGTCAGTTACATAAATACCTACGCAGAGCTCTCCAACAGAAAAATAATGCACAGTCCCAAACAAAATTATTTCATTAATATAAGGGTGCATCTGCTCTAAAAAAGTATATTCAAACACTATTTATATTAACCATAGAAACATTTAGGAATATTCACTCCTCTGGAAAGGTTGCAGAAAAGTAGAGTAAAACATTACTGAAAAGCATCACACCCTCACTCTGTTCAGAAAAGCCTCTGACAACTGCCTTAACCTCCCATTATCGTATCAACACACACTGACGTACAAGAAGTCAACCTGGAAATTCTCCAAGAAAAGGCGAGAGGTCAAGCTTAAAACGTTTTCCAACTAGTTCTGAATGATAGCCACATCAGACACTAGCAAAAACATTGACTTTTCTACTGCATTCTTACAAGTACACCACATCTAGACCCAGACAGCAATATGAAATGTAATTTGCACATTCATTGTATGTTTATATTTCTGTGAAAGAAAAGAATTCAGTTACAGAACCAAAACATATTGAAGCTTTCCTCTTTCATTTCCTCACGTACAAAACAAGTTCTGGAGATTTAACACTTCAATGGCAAGTCTCACACAAGGAGCTCAGGAGATCCTTAGGAATTTCATCAACAATCTTTTCTCCCTCCATGTTTCTGACTACTGGAGCTGAAGAATCACTGCTGTAATTATGTGAGAACATTATATGTCAGTGCTACGAAACAGCCATAGGCAAAACAGCTCTATTCAACAAGCTCCTTGCAGTTCCTAATGAACCTTTCTTCTGTATTTAACCTCAGGGAGCAATTTTAACAAAGATCCAGTTTTCTGGATCCAGGGTTTTTTTTATGCTTTTATATTTATAGTATATCTTTAACATCCTTTTTCAGGGACACCACCAGAGTATTTCTTCCACTGTATTATACGCCCTCTTTTCTATGAATTTGTGCTCATCTCTCTACTTTTATTTTGCAGATTCATCTTGATCACCACCTTTTTGTAATCTTACAAACATTTAAACAATTCTGTCATTGAACTATATGCAATTCCCAGATGTTTAAGCAGCTTCTTTTCCATTCATCAAACAAAGTCAGTCTTTACTTCCACTTCTGATTTTCAAGTATCTTACACAATTAAACAAGCCTCCCTGCCACTGGAAAAAAAAAAATCCTTCTATACCACACAGGTTACTTAGCAAGCTTAAATGAACCCTGAACATTTTCAAAAAGGAAAATAATTTTAGCCTACTTATGGTTGTGATTACATCCTTGCTAATGTGAATGTAATGTAAAGATGTAGCATTGTTTTCCTTTAGCTCTATAAATCCCTGCTCTCGCTGAGGCCAACTTTTAGCCAGCAATGACAGAATTGGCAATAAAGCTCTAGAAGGCGGAGATGAACAGAAATTTCCTTTGGTTTCTCAATGATCACAGATCTGCACAGCATATTCCATTATTCCAGAGTTAACTTGTGTGTAATCTCTATCCTTCACACATTGTATGTAACGACCACTCTACTCCCTTTCTCCTTTCTTCTTCCTTGAGCAACACACCCAGCACTGTAAAAGAAACAAACTTCCAGTAATACGAGTACAACCTGCCTAGTCCCTAACCCACAGGATTAATTGACTGTTAGAAAGGAACTGCTGAACTATGTGTCAGGGCAACAGAAATACAGACAGTTCTCAGTGAGATATTAACTCTGAAGTTACTGTTTGGTTTAGACCTCTCTGCTCCAAAATTTCTGGGTAACAACCACCTCTGGGTATAAAATGCATATATACATATATATATATATATATGCCTTCATTTTCTTCTTATCTCTAAAAAACTTTAGGCTACTGTTTTGGATATTTTGTCAACAAATGAATTAATGACTTCCCCTTAGCTTCCTAGGCTTACATTTCTGGATCTCTTTCTAGCCCAGCTCAACATATATTTCGTGTCTGTACATAACTCATTTACTCCATTACTCTAATAAAATTCTTCCATGGTAACATCCCACTAAACACTATCTCAAAAAAGAAACAATTAATTCTAACTTTTCAACATAACCTACAAGATGAAAAATTTCAATGCATTTTTAACATCTTGGACCAGACTATGCCATACCAGTAACAGAACTGAGGATTTCATAACATTATTCTCATATGGAAAGTAAAATTCATTTTAAAAGGTTATCACTTTAGAACAAGGAGATAACGCCAACCAAACCAGAAAACCTCATAATTATAATATTACAGGATGCTTACTGTAGCAAGGAGCAAGGATATAAAACGAATCAATAGTTTTAGACACTACTTACTAGTGAACTATTTGTAAAATGAAAAATGTACATAGATAATTTAAACTGAAGTCTAGAGCACGACATTCAGCTGTACTGTAGCAGTGAAGTACTAAGAAGGAAAGTTTGTATCTGGGGGAAACAAATCCCCAAAGGTCAGCTTCATACCTTTTTGGTGTTTTTAAAGCTGGCACACCAAAGTTTGGCAAGGTCTGCTGGCTTATGCCTGCCTTTTCTCCAAAGCATGCTATGTTTCCAGAGGAAAAGGGGGGAAAAAAGTCTTTGTGTCTGCCCCTAACAGACCAGTACACTATACAGCTTTGATGCAGACTGCATCATCGACTCATCCATTCTCTCTGCAGCTATACAAAGAAGTTACACACTTTGATCCCTAAAACTGCATTAAAAATAGAATATTGGGGCTTTTTTCAAGTTACGTGTTAAAGTGATTTAAAAGTTCAAGTAATTATGCTGTAAGTCCTGCAAGTTGATTGCATTTTACAAGACAAGATATATTCCAGACTACATACTACTGTTCTCTTTAAAGAGATAGTCCTCTTCATCTATATTCTATTCTCTCAGACAATTTTTGTATCTGTTATTTAGAACAAACACATTCATCAATTTCCTGAAATTAACAGAAATACAGCCACCTTTGAAGAAAGTGCAAGCTCATGCAAAACAAAACAAAACTAAGTGACAGCCACCCCCAAATCAAACCAACCAACCACAAAAAAATTCACACCTGATATGATTCCAACTGCATCAATAAGAATCCATCATCTTTCCCTAAATTACTTGCTTCACGGACACTGAGCTGAAAACTACTACAAAATAATCATCTCAACATTCCTCTTTCCAGATTTATATTAAATTATTCTTAGCAATACTATTTTATACTGAAACAACATTTTGCAATTTAAAAAAAAGGCTTTAACAACATTAAAACAAGACGTTTAGGCATTTTTGATGATTAAACAGATTTAAATTTGAAGCATTAACCTAAATATCCTACAGCATTTCTAATAACTTCACTGAGCTGCCATAATTTCTGTCAGCATATGTAGTACTGAAGGACTAGTAAAATACCTGAATTGAAACTATTCCAGTCTAGCAGTTTGTATGATCTTGTGTTACCCATAATTCCGACAAAGGCTGAGTTCAAAACAGCAAATTAGTAGATCAGTTATAGGAGCAGAATAGTGAAAAAAAAACTACCAACAAGAACACAATTGACAACACCACTCCACAGGAACTGGAAAGACACAGACAGCAGAGTTAATAAGAGGCTGAAATAGAAAGGGAAAAAAGGAGCATGCTATAGCAATCTAGCACTAGGCGTGATCAAAGTGTACAGTATATAGCAATTATTGTCTTATTCATAAGCTCTCAATCAACCTTCAAATGTTCTTTCCTCTTCTACAGTCCTGTTTATTTCTTGGACAGGTTATTTCTTTCCTTTAGTATTTTACAGACTTATTTGACTCAAACGCTTAGTATGATCACCACTATATCAGAAATTCTTTTTCTACTTTTTCACTTTCCCTCCCACAGCTATGCGCTTTCAGATCTGCCCCCCCACCCCCATTTTTTTTTACCTCATTGTTTCACAATATACTGAGTTCAAAGTATCATGCATCTTACAGTCACTTGTCAGGAGCAATCTACATGTCCCGCAAAAACACTGCAAAGACCAACTTAGTTGTGCAAATATGCATCTCTATCATACTCTCTTGTTTCTTATCCTGCTTTCAGTCAGTTAGTAAAAATAAAGGAGTACATAATGCAAGAAATTAGTTTTTAGATCTTCCGAGCAAAATGGATTTTTTTCGTTTTGTCTTAAATAAATTTATCACACAGTATATTTTGCACATATGTGACCTGTATCAGAAATCCATTGAAAACAGAGAAGACAACTTTGTGGCAAAGGAGGATTCACATATAATTTATACTTTGACATTTCTCTTAAATCTTTTCTCCACTGCATAAATAAATCTTAAAAATACGAAAAAAAATAATTATATTGTGTACTCATATGCTTTAAAAAAAATCCCTTAAAGTAGGGGGTTTTAATTCAAATTAAGTCTCGGATGTTACGTCATGTTGTTAGTTTACTGAATCTTTAGATCAACAGCAATCTATCTGATTGCAAAATTACTTGCCTTGGCCCACAGGAAGAAGACAGAAAAAAGGAAATTTTTTTTTTTTTAATTGCTTTTACAGATGCATTTGCACAAACTTTCTTTTATTACTCCTGACTAGTGCACACAAAACCACTACAGGTGCTATTTTTTACTCTCCTCTGTCTGTGTTTTTAAGTGGGCTGTTAACTCCAACATTTCACAGAGTATTCCTTCACTTGTCTCAGTGAATACAATAACAAAGTCTTAAGAATCAAAGGTGACCTAACTGTGATGTCAGAACTAGGACATGCAAAACACACATGTACTAGTACTAGGGTTCCCAGGTAAATACTAAGTAAAATTCTTAAGGTCCTGTTGAGTATATGTTTTTAAGAAGACAAAGCAAGCTGTAAAGGTAGAGGTTAAGAATATGTACTGAGCTAAATTGTAGTCATTAGTCTTTAAAGATTTCAATGAGCTGAAAATTAGAAAACATTCATAGTTAAGATCAAGTATTTCATCTCATTTTTGTTTGAATGGAAAACTTGCATCAAGTTTTAATATTAAAAAGTAGTAAAAAAATAATTAACCCCTCAATAATTCAAAGACAGCTTTTAGTGCAGAGTTACTGCATTCACAGTACTTTATTTCATTAACTTGCTGAAAAGTTTCTCACTAAAAACATACCCACTGAATGACTATTACTTTTCAAGCTTAAATGATTGTCTGAAAAATACTGCTTTTAATATACACTGTTAGAATAGGTTTTTATCTATTCAAATACTGATATGTTATCAAGTCATAAAGATTAGAAGTACATGATCATTACAACCAGACTTGGGCAAGGAAGTTGTTCTTGTGTTAACATACCAGGATTGTGAATGCGATCCAGGAGCTTCACAGACCGTGCACTGACAACACCACCAACATGGACAAGAAAGCCTGGTGGAAAGGTCGTCAAGGTAAAAAATGGAAATTCCTGTTATGATTAAAAACAAACATCAAATGACTGCTTACCGACCACTGCTGATTGCCAACAAACATGCAGTGAATTGATAATTTCCCTGAAATACAAGCATAGCAACTACATTAGGCCAAACGCATCCTGCAGGCTTACTAAGCACTCATAACCATACGTCTTCATATACCCATAGTATAATAAAAGCAGAAGTATTATACCATGTAAGAATACTTTTCCCCCATAGAGTTGTATCTCAGCACAACATTAATAAATAATCAAAACTTTACATATTTGTGTTAACAAAGCCTCTACTGGTCCACTTTTAGGATGGCAACTAAACAACATAATTCTACCTTCATTAGCTAATACTAATAAAGGAACATTTTCCTCAATTTTTTAGGTCTTATTGTTACAACTGACTGCAGTTTGATCCTGAAGCACAGGGTAAAACAAACTGCAGTTTTGCAGGAGTGACAAATGCCTTGTGACAGGAAAACGTGCCTAAAAAATATTACCGGACTGTTCTGCTAAGCTCTGTCATAAGCTCTAAACATAATAAGTAAATATCCATCTTCTAGGATAAAGCATCAGTCTTTGAAATACAACTTTAAGTTCTTAAACTAGGGAAATTCATTTCCAAATCATTTGCATAAATTAGTTGTTACCAATTCATAATCAAAACGAAGAAGTAATAAGTTTCAGCAACTACTCAAAAATGTAGTCCATATAAGAGGCAAGGTAAGTGATAACAGTATTTTTTCATTACATGAGTGATGAGATAAAACAGTCATATTTAAAGGAGGTGAGCCCAAAACTGGAAGATTTTATTTTCTACAGACATTCTATGGAATGTCTAATACACATGTGACAGCACATTTATGGGGGAAAGGTAATATATTTATCTTCATCAATTCTAAATGCATAGAGAAAAAAAAGAAAAATCATGCAATCATGGTTTGTATAGTCATGATGGTTGGCTAAATGTTTAAAATAAACACCATAATTCTATATGAGAGAAAGTACAGTATAGATTCCTTTCTCACATACTTGAAGCACTTGCAACAGTACAGTTCAACTGAGCTTCTATCTTAACAGTATATATGATGCAGATTAAATGAGGATCACAGTTCTTCCAGCAATACATGGTATGAAAAGTCCTCTTAAACTAAAGCCCAATGTAGATTTAAAAATTAATACTTCAGAATTCTTACTGCTCTAGTCATTAGAACTTATACAACTTTTAAAGGTCCTATAAACTTCAAGTTTTCTGGATTTTCGTTTGGCTTAGACTTTCAAAATTAAGAGAAAAACTTCAAAATCAGCAACTATAGGATCAACAACCAGTACTGAAAAAAAAGCCCCAAAACCCACAAAAATTCAGAAGCTGTGCCTTATGCACATGCAATTAAAAGGTAGGAAGATTTCACCATAGGACTCTGCAAACCCAAACCTGGTTGACTAATCTGTGTGCAGGACCACTGATGGATCTCTAGAGAGGACTACAGAAAAGATTCCCCCAGAAGGTTCTAAAAGATCACAAAGTGCTTTGCAATTTATCAGAAGTCAGAAACCTCTGACTACAACAGTCTGAACACCTTTTCTGTACACCTTTCAAGTTGCAAAACGGAAAAAACGCAGTACATCAACACTTTGTTAGAAAACTCTTTCACTGTGGGTCTGTTATGTCAACTATTTAGTGATTTAGTCAACAATTTAGTGATTCACAAGTATACTATTTGTCCCTGTATGATTCCATAATACTCATTCTGCATAACTTGTATCTAAATATATAACACACATGCTTGCTCTGTCCCTTGACTATAGTTATCCCACACTGATGACATTAAAAATAATTAGCTTTCCCAGAACTATCAAAATCAATAAGTCTACCTACATGAAATTCCATTAAGCCTATAGTACATTTATATCCTATACATAGATATATACTCAACACTTACATTGTGCTAAAGCAGTATGTAGTGAACAAAGTGAATGATACTCCATGCTCTAAAACATAAGCAAATCTGATGCTTTTTAATCTACATGGAGATTTAGAAACTACTTTCATTTTTTGTTCATTTTCATAAGGTCAAGTACT
This sequence comes from Pampusana beccarii, assembly GCA_013399365.1. Taxonomy (NCBI): domain Eukaryota; kingdom Metazoa; phylum Chordata; class Aves; order Columbiformes; family Columbidae; genus Pampusana; species Pampusana beccarii. The sequence continues at coordinate 54,992 of VWYH01002441.1, read as the reverse complement.
GCAAGTAATTTTAACATGTTCAGACTTCCAGCTTGCCTGATTCCCTGCACTTCAAACTAGGAATGAAACTTTGCAGTAATAACAGGGTTTTAGCTCAGTCAATATATCGACACTCATAAGTCTATACTACCATACACGCTATGTCCTATCAGTTAATTCCAGCCACAGAAACATCTGGCTGACTCACTGAACCATTCTGACATGCTCTTACTCCGTTAACAACACCTCATTCATTTTCACGCAGATGGAATTCCACCCGTTTCTATAATGGGTTTTTTTTAATCCCCTCTTTTTCTATTTTTTAAGATAATTGCAACTACAGAGATTTTACAGTTGGCATTTGGGGAAAGTCTGATAAAGTTACAATAAAATCCTCATAAATATTTGTTTAATACAACGTGTGAAAATGTTTTTGTCTATGCATACATGTATTGCTAGTATTCCTCTTTTTTAACTACATTTAATACAAAGACACACAAAATAATGCAAAAGCACATGGAACAAGGCTACACACACATATCATTTGGTGTTAGTGCCAGCTGAAGCAGTTCTCAAGATTCCCTTCCAGCCATTCACTCATTCCCATCGTTGTACCACTCCCTCAGACAATGCCCACAATACTCAGGTATGTTCATAGAGCTTTTGGGGCTGAACCACGGTGGGGAGCTGGTCCATGTTAACATACTGTTAATTTCTAGGTTGAATTATTTGTACTCTAAGCACATTTACTGTGCCATCTCACAAAATGGCCAAACCACCTTAGAATTTTTCTTTGACTGAACTGAGGGGATGGGCTGGATAGTAACAAGAAGTTGAGTTGCTGGGGGAAAAAAAAAAAAAAAAGCTGCTGAAATCAGCATTTCAGCCAAAAGAATCAAAGAGAACCGCACTCTAACACAACAGGTATCCAGCAGTGCTCTTCAGAGATGAAGATCAACAGATCTCCATTTTGAAAAGGCAGCAGTAAAGATCTCTCAAGCACTTGCAGAATGCAAACGTGGAGGAAGAAGACAGCATTTGTCCAAGTTGAGGTCAACAGAGATACAAAATACCATCCAGAGCAGCATTTGGCCACTGCTACAAAACACAGGCTAAGTTTTTATGAGTAAAGTAAGCTCAAATCTTCCCACTGATGGGAAATACAGTGTATACATTCATAGATAAAAATATAGACAAACATAGGTGTGCTATAGCTACACTTGTGATCAACAGGCATCCTGGGAACTGCTGAAAATATATTAATGTACAGCATAACATGTATGTGAGTTTTCCACAGCTGGTGTATTTTCCCCAGAAGAAATGGAGCAATATTACCCTTCCAACAATATCTGTTCTGGTTTGCATTTAGGGTTATTTAAGTAACACATTAAAACCACATTTAATTAAAAAAAACAGCAGCTGCGGAGACATCCAGTTAGATGAACTGGCTTTAATATACCTTAGGTAATTTACCATATACCCAAATAAACTGAACTAAGACTCAAAAGAACTTACGATATATCTAATACATGTGGAAAAACATGTTTGAATTTATTCTTTGTTTTCCCAAACAAGTGCTATCCTAACTAATCCAGACAAGTAACTAGAGTGCACTATTTATGCGTGAAACATTAAAACAGACAAAATAACCTGTGTTATTTGTTCTAGTTAAGTAATTCAACCTTAAGGTAAACATAAAAGGTAACCATACCAAAACACATCCAACAACAAATTTTCAAAAAGACAGTAGGAACATATTTTTTGTATCAATGAACAGTCTGCATGCTTTTCTACGTCATCATTAACAGACTCAACACGTCTCCCATTTTACATCTTTTTTCCACTAGACAATATACAGGCCTTATCAAAACAACGTGCAAATAATTCAAGCTCTACAAATATAAGTGCTTTTAATTTACATTTTTAATTGTTTTAAAAACCTTCCTAAGGAAATGACAGATCAGCTGTGAAATGTCTGAAATGCTAGCAAAACCAAACGTAAACAGAGAAAAGGCTCTTTTTAAAGCACTTTTTTCAAACTAAAACATTAAAAGCAAGAAGCCATGAATTTGTATTTAAAGAGAAATTAAAATTTTAAGTGAAATGCATCAACATGCAAAATATTAAGGAAAAATATGTCGATCTGATAAATGTTCTTCAAAATAACAACATATATTTTTTAAAACCTGCATAAACAAGTTTACAAAGAAATGTGCAAAACCTCACAAAAAAAAAATTTCAAATAATTGTTTACAAATCCTCAACACAAGAAAAACGGGCTAAAAAAAGTCACACAATGTTTTGGAACATACCCGCCTTCTACAGAACCTATGAGGCGATCCTCCCTTAGCAATGGATAACACAAAAAACGAGAAGAGAATCATCCACTTACTCAAAATAGGAGCTATTCACTTATATTTCACAGATGTAGCTGATTTTGTTTTCAACAAACACATATGGTTCTATATGAGTACTTCAGGTATTCAGAAATTGTAATTAAACTGGAATTTATTCCTGAATAAGAAACATTCACATTTCTTCTTTCAAGACATCTCCCTAAGAACATTTTGACAAAAGCAGTATATAATCTATTAAAAAAAAAATAGTTGCAGAGACTCATTTCCGAAATTTAAACGAAGAATTAAAACCACTATTTTTATTACACAGTCTATTCAGCATAATAACAGATGGTATTTTCAGTCCTATAGAGGTTCTTCAAAAAGCTGTAAATCCATGAAACCCTTTTATTGCTTGGGAAGTGGTTTAGGTTTCAGTTTCCATTTTTAAAGGCTACATGCACACCATCTCATGTAGTAGAACAAAGCCTAAATTATGCACCAACACTATTTTTCAAAACTGAAAGTTTTGCAATGATAAATGGGATTTTCACCTTTTTAAAGCTATTCCAATGTTTCTGAATTTGGCTTCCATAAAAACTTAACTAAATACATGATGGTAAAGTATTTAACTTATACATGTATCAATGACTTGCAGAGACCAAACAGCAGCAATTTTTACTGCATGTTTCTTATAACACCAACTGTAATCACTTGAGTGCTGTCCACATTGCTGTTGTTGCTCCACTTTTCTTAATGATTTAGTAATATATTAAAATTTAAATAATTTGTGTATAAAAGTGTTATTAAACATTCAGTATTTGCAGTAAGTTTTCAGACCGTAAAAGTACATGTATTTTTAAACAGACAGTAACAGGAAACATTTAACTTATTACAAGCTAAATTTTTACTTTAGTAGATCAGAAATATAGGTATAAAATGCCTTACCCTTTGTTCCAGAGCTGACTGAGTCTGTTGTCTTAAAAGAGTTTTAAATGGCCCCCCTTCTTTTCCAGCACTCCCACTGCCCATTCCTGAAGAGTATCAGTACAAATGACATCCAAAGAAAGATATATTATAATTTGTAATCAAACTTTGATTTAAACATAGATAAAATAGTGATTGAAAACAGTCAAATTACCCCCATCATTTTAATTTTCAGAAGAAAATGCTGAGCATCACAGTTTAATTTGGGGGGGGGACACACGGTGTTTTGTGGTTTGGTTTTCACATGACTACCAGTGGCTTTTTTAGCATTTGGACAAAACCCTCCAATCCAAGATCTTTTTCTGCTGTTAACCTGAATTTAAAAAAAATAGTTAAAATACAAAGACTTAAAAATCTGGGCTTGCAATTACTGCCCATAACATCCAGCTTCCAATTTTTTTTCCTGCTACTATTAGGAGTTTTGCTAATGATTTCAAGATAGATCTACCTTTTCTGCTGTTCACAGGAAGTTTCTACACAATCACATTTTCACCCCTTATCAAAAAGGGCTGCAAAATCATCATTAATTCCACACTGTTGAGTGATGCCTCTCTGCTAGATGACTCTATAGTCAAATATCTCTCTCTACTATCATTCTAAGTAATAAAAATCTGGCTTTCTGAGAGTTTCAGAGTAATTAAATCAGCTTTCTTAACCACTAGGAGGAGACTGTACACATAACCACAGCAGTGGCTATATAATGCATGATTGGGACCAAAACCAAAATTGCATAGGCAATGCACATCCTCTGACTGGAAATGGAAACTCTGAAAACAAAGACCAATTGTTTTTATTTTCTTTAATATCTATGCAATGAAATATTCACTCATCTGATTCATTCAAATACGATAAGGACTACTGCTCAGCATTTAAAATTGACACACTTATTTGATTACTCTATTTCCACACACATAACCTGCAGATTATTTGTAAATGAAAAGAAGAAATAAATTCCAATTTTGCATAATATGGGTAATTATCTCTTTCCTTCTTTCATATATCTTGCTCCCACCCCTACCTCCCAGTATGGGAGCTTTTCTGAAGAGATGGAAAGTTTACTAGATACAAAAATATCTTTGCTATTGAATTATCTGTTATCAAGGAACTGTACTCTGAGTGTGTCAAGATGCAGGTTATATGTATGACAGTGAGTTATTTGCTCTACGGTTATAAATCACGAAAGTAAAAAATAAACACGTACCAAGATTGTGTTTTTCCTAAAGTAAACACAATGCTGGTGAATCAGATTTTCTTGGTAATATTTCATGCCTAAAAACATACTATAATTGGTATTTCTTGTATCTAAAACCATCCATGCTAACTTGACAAAGCAAAAATAAACACCTAAGTTATATAGGAAAGCACAGGATAAAGAACAAAAAAATGTGTCAGGAGCAGCATGAAATACAAATACTACAGTGCAAACAGTTATGAATGAAGCCAAGATTTTCTTTTACTGAATTTGTAACTAATTTAATATAATATCTCCTTGCTAGTTTCATTTTTCCTCTGATCAAGCATCTAATAAACGTGAATGAGATTGTACATATATATCGAAGTGCTGATTTTTGTTTTAGCCGAAGACTAGATCTGGAAATAATACCAGACTTAATAATTTATGTTAATTCATTCCTAACTTTTTCAAATATTACTAGGCTATCATTACCATATAATTATATATAAAATACTATATTTTTTAACAAACATTTTTAGCTGTTCTTGGATAAGGAAACAAAAATATTAGTATGTGTATAGTCCCATTAAACAAGATTAAATTGCTTTTACTATTTGACATTGATTCTAGACATCATTGTCAGGGACTATACAATATTTAATACAGACAAACATAGCATAAATACAGGACATAAAACAAACTAAAAAAAAATACAAACTGATCAAAATAGTTTCTACAGAAAAAAGTAGTAATATCAACTATTTACACTATGAAAATAATGCGTGTCAGTGAAATGGAAAAGGAGGCAGTAAAAATAAAGTTTGTATGGGCTTTAAAAATTTTTTAAAAGCTTAACTTTAAGAGCAGAGTTGCTAGCCTTCTGATAGCCATTATTTTAATGAATTATGAATGAATTAATGAGCAAGTGCTTGTTCCATGCAAAATACAGGAACAACAAAGTGAAGGGAATGAGAGGGATTAAAAAAAATATTTTAGTTAATTACCAAAGGAAATTTCGCGAGGGAAAAGGAGAAAGTTCTGTAGCATGAACTGCATATGTTTCAAATCCTACAAGAAGCTCTGAAGCTGTTTTGAGCTTTTGGGGCAGAGGCAAGAGATGATATGAATAGTCATGTAGCCAGCAGTTTTCAGAGGCTAACTGAACAAAAACATGGGATTATAGAAGGCTGTGCGTTAAATGCCCCCATATCAAATAACAACAACATTTTCTTAAAAGTTTGCTTAAAAGGCCATAATAGATTGATCCTACCAGAAGCAGCCAGAAGCAGCTCTTCAGTGAAAGAAACACTTTTCCTCAGAACAACTGGGCTGACATGGCTAGAGTGTAGAGGGCTAAGGGCAGACCCCGAGAGGAGGAGACAGGACTTTTTAAGATGTGGGGAATCACAAGAGAGTGTAGGGGAGCTGGGAAACAGGAAAATCCTAGGTCCCTGTGGGGAAGGTGCTGTGGAGGAAAGTAATAGAGACAAAGAGATGTAGATTCAGAAGATGACTAAAGAAACAGACGGAAGAAATCAAAATGAAGCATTTTTTCTCCAAATGAACCAGCCCTTACTGCTAAATTATTTCTCAACATACAAAGAAATGGAATGACAACACAACTCCACAATGTCAGTAAGAAGCATGTTCTCAAAAATCATGACCTGATTAACTTTATTTTGAAATTAATTTTTTTAAAAGCCATGGTAATCTAATATTTATTTTACATTTTATACAAATTTGATAATAAATACTACGGAGTAAAGGCCAAATAACACAGTCCTCTCACATACTTAATCTGATTACTTTAATTATTTAGGTATAAAAAGTTATTTTCCAGAGAAGTCATGGATTTATTTTAGAGTTGTAAATCCTGCAGAATTTTAAGTTCCAACAAAGGAGTTCCAACCTTCTCAATTTCCTCCAAACATATACTATATCACATGAAAATGTATTACCTGATTGAAATATGTCATGCTTTTTGTCAGGTTGATACTCTGTTAGTTTGCAGTGGCATAAAACACATCACTATTCACGCAAGTCTAACTTCAAACCAAAACAAGCTTTTTCAGCACAGAACGATTTCTCTTCATATTTAGACCAGATATAGACCAGAATGGATTACACAATCACAACTGTACTATCCAAAAGATATCATGGTAATATTATTCTGATTTGGAGCTACTGAAAACTAGATACTTAAGCCCATCCAAGCTTCAATCTCCCCTATTTAGTTATTCATATAATGAAATTGTGGTATCTGCACTCTTTTTCCAGGTTAGTCTCCATCTCAAACACATGAACACACTAGCCCCCTGACTGAGAAACAGAGGAAATATAACATCACAAAATACTTCCTTTTTCCTATCAGCTAATCTGAGTAATGTGTATAGCAAATTTGATAAAGTTTAATATGACACATGACGTTTGCCTTTTTTTTTTCCAGCTAACACCACCAACTTTCACATTGAAATATTCCATCTTAGTAAGAGTCTTAGGAAATGAAAACAGATGTCTAAACATATACTGTGAATTGTTAAAAGCAACATACTTCCATAACATACTAAATTCAGTATCTTCTGCACATCATCAGATTTTTAGTAAAATATAAAACAAACAACTCAATAGCTTTTAAGCTATTAAGATTCAAATCTAGTATGTGACATCAAAATACGAAATTTTTAAATGCAACCACCAAATCCTCTCAAAATAAGTTTCAGTAAACAGCCGCTACAAAGACAGTGCTAGTAAGCAAAAGTATGCCCACTGTTAGTTTTGATACTAAAAAAATAGCTAAAATTACCATTATATATTTGAAAAATCCCTAAGAATAAGATGTATCAATTACTTTCAGTTCTGAATGAACTGACTAAAGCCAAGAGGGTGCATCCATCTACATAACATTGCCAGGAATGATATAAGGTGGTTGCTTTAAAAACTTGACAAATTCACAGTCAGTTGCCAGCTTCATAAATCCAGAACCTTTATAAAGGCAATCATCTATGTTACATTTAAGTCCTTTACACAAAATAATCCTTACCACAGGTTTTCAAATATTCAGGAAAGCCAAACACATGAATTTGTGGTTCTTCTACATAATAAGAACCCAGTTACACTTGTAGGTCCTTTAAACAAGTGACCACTACAGGTTATTAACAAAAGTCATTATGTGCACAAAAGGACCAACAAAAAACATGTGCTTTTCTTTGTTTAAAAATGGGATAGAGAAGACCGTACTAAGAAAGATAGCTCCTCACTGGGAACATTTTTTAAGAGATACCAAGGGAATAAATTGTGTAAAATATTTAATATAACTGCATTTGAATGCAACATTTAGCTTATCTGCCCGCAAAAATCATCAAAAAGTGTGCTACCAAATAAAGCTCAATCAACTACTCAAATATGCTTAAAAACTGTCTAGATTAGATGGAGACAATAATGTTCTGAGCTTCAAATACCACAATTAAAAACACCATTTAGAAAGCAATCAAACTTTTAAAATAAACAATTCTGCAAAATATTTTGCCCTACAGTAGCAAATCAGCACATTGGTCACATAACGAAGAATAAACAGGTAATAACTCTTTGAGTTGTGCTGACATTGTTACTGACATGATTCTAACCACAGACTGAAAAATAAGGAGGGAGGAAACAAGTAGTTGAAGAAATTATGATAGACCAATGAAGAAAGAAAAATGCTTTCTGAAGATGGCTGGAGTATAATTTAAGATACTTTCAGAATGCATACTGTGTGTGTAAAGCCATTTCCATACACCAAGGAGAACAAAAAGACAGCAGCTGCTACATTTCTAGTATCACATTTACAAAAAGGAGTTTAAAATCACAGAGAAATGTGTACAATGTACTTATGGCACAACATGTTAGGCCTGAAGACTACATAGCTTTAGTAATACTGCCCTTAACACACTGTGGTGGGAAATGTTCTCCCATGATTTGTAATATGAAATGGAGGAAATAAGAAAAAGGCAATTACTTAGGACTCCCTTAACACTCTGAGATGTTCTATTTTGACTTGAATAGAGCTGTGTTACAAATGTCATTTTAATGTTATCCAGAATAGTGGAAATATAGGCAGGATTTAAATTTTCACCCTACAGAAACTCTTTCAAACTTGAAGTGTGCTACCTGAAATCTCCAATTCCACATCATTTTGATAACTTAATGCCAAAAAGAAAAAAGGGATTGAATGAAAATATAAAAAGAGAAACACAAATTAAACAAAAAGTGGGTGGAAGCGCCTTACCAGTTTTGGGTGTCAAACTCAAATCTGTGTCAGAAGAAGAGGACTGTCGACTGTAGGACTTGGAAGGTGAAAAGGAATAGGTTTGGTTTTTCAGAGGGGTGGAGGGTCCTGATGAATGAGTATTGGGATTGGGATCTTCATTGAAGGGAATCCTGCCAGAAGAAGGTGGAAACATGTTCAGTAATCCTGTGCCAAAGGACCTGGCTGACAGCAGCATGATCCAAACACCAGGATGGGATTGGGGCAGGGCCAGCAGCTATTCTTTAGGTGCGAGACTGGGGATGAGGCCAGAGGCAAAGAAATTCTGTTTTACCCATTCAGCATTCTGCAGGTAGATGCTGATAATCTACAATGAAACAATTAAGCCAAATGAAAGGCATGAGATGTCACCAAAAAAAATATGCAAAAGAAAAAATTGAAAAACACTTTATGGCTTAAAAATCTGATCAAATACACAATGCCTTGAGTTAGTTTAATAAAGAAAAAATGATTTCAAATTATATTTGTGTTTATACATATTCATACATTTATGTATGTACACACATATGCATTTTAAGGAAAAAAAAATATGTTTCCTTATCCTATAGCATCAGCAGCATGCCACAGCTAAAAACAGAGCAAAGAGGAGAATCTTATGGGAACATCTATATTGACGAACAGTTCACTTACGCACAGATTGACTTACCTGCTCTCTAAAACCATCTCTTCCACAAATTGCACATACCCTTCCTACAACCATTTTAAAACCTAAATGCCATGTCTGAATTGTGCTTGAAAGCAATTATGAACTCAAATCAAAATGTGATTTCCTCCAATTACTGTAAAATACTGAATGTTCCCCAGATACACCAACTTATTTTTATTTAATTTCTTAGGAAGTACACGTGTTAAAAGAAATGAAGAGTGTGGCTTTGTGGAAGAGACTCCAATGCATTTTCAAGAAACTACCGCCTTTGTTTCAGCAGCTGCACATAAAGTAGTTCTTTACTGACAACAGAAGGTGTCTCCATGAGAAAATGAGGGAGAAAAGATGGGTGGTACCTGCCTACACTGCCTGCCTGCCTGCACTTTGTGACCACTGTGCCTGTGGCCTGCCTCTCCCCAGCTCTTGAGTCTGAGCAGTCTCGTACCAGTGTAGATGAGAGTGGGAACAGACACAGAGAAGTTCTGAGTAAGTCGTGAGCCAGTAGCAGTGTGAATTGGGCTGTTGTGAGTCGAGCGGCATCCATGGCTTGGCGGATGAACCAGCGGAGACCTGAGAGAATTTGCAGCCAAGGTGGAAGAAAAGAAAACAATACATACAAACAGGTTGCAAAGTTATGTTATAAATGATTTCAGGGAAGTTTAGCTAGAGGAGATCTCTTACTTTAAGCAGACTCAGAAATTCCTAGCATGCAAGAGTCCAGATGAAATAAAAAGAGAGAAAGGAACAGCTTAAGCACTAGCTTGTGAATGCCTAATCGATTCTTTGGCAACAGGGCATCAAGTTAGTAAAGCCAAGAACAAGAAGTATTAGTTGATTTTGCTGGCTTTGAGAAACATTCCCATATTTTGGACTGAGAAACAATGATTCTGACAATATACACCCCCAAGCTAAACATGGGTTAATTGAGGGATGGAATTTCCACATTTTGCTCCAGAGTGAAAGCTACTGATTTATTTATGAATGCTTTTTAAGTTGGTAGTTACAAGGTCCACCTTTTTTTTTTTTTTCAGTCACCACTGTTATTCTATGCTGCATTGTATCCAGAAGGTCTTTTGATGGAAAATTTTTAAAACTGAGACAAGTCGAACAAGCTATGATTTGAAACAGAAACCAGTAATTTTGAGAAGTCAAAGCATACTGATGCCTGCATGACAAAAAAGCCTAATTACTATTAATGACACAACAGTGCAAGTTAATGAAAAAGGCTAATTCAATTGATACCTCTAGAAACATAGCATAAGCGATATACTTTTTGATGCTGGTTTTTTCCTCCAGAAATTAGATCACTCTACCAAACAGAAAATAGCAAATTTATACAAGCAACAAAGTAGTAACAATTTGAAGACTGCAAGTATTTTAATATTAATTTGTATGCACAATAAAAAAATACATTCAAACTGAGTTCAGTGCTTCAGTAGATATAACAAAGATCAATAAACTCTACCTCTCATCATAAAAACTTTCTCTGCAAATACACTGTTTAACTGTACCTGTTTTGCAATAGCACTACTTGTTTTGCAACAGTAAAAAGTAAAGCACACAAGAAAAGATGAGCCTTCAGAGTCATTCTCTAAACCACTAACAGAACTGTATGAATTCAAAATGTACCTTTTCTTATATGCCCAGCATAAATGCTCAAACCTGATTGTAGTGAACTTGAAATATCTTGAACAGAAGGTATATCATAAGAAACCCTCAAAAAAATGCTCAGTGTACAAACACAGAGCCAAGGCAGAACTAATTATTAGTTAGAAAATTGGTGGATCACAACCCAAGAATACCAAATACTACTGCTGCATAAACTCAAAAAAGTCATATTAAGGTTTACTACTCCAGCTTCAAAAGAAATAATTGAAGTAATCCAACCTAAAACATTTCAGAATTGTAGAATATAAACTGAGCTGCACACAAAAAAATACCAAAAAAAAAAAAAATCTGGGGAAAAAAAAAGAAACCACACCAGTTATGTAAAACTGAATGAGTATGAGAAGAAGAGAGATGAAACTTGTTTCCCTACACACTATTAATTCATACTTACTCCTTCATTTCTTTGGATGGGGAGTTACACGCAGGTAAAAATGTTGATGTGTTACTTAATTTATCCAACGTGCAGACTGTTCCTATGGCTCGCACTACTAGTCCAGACTCTCCCTCCAAATCAAAGCACTGCAAATAACCAACAACAGCATTTCCTCTCATTTCAAGTACCTTCAAGCCAATCTTCCTTTGCAATTCACCTACAAAACAAAATGCAAAGAGCTCGTAATTGCAGTGAACTTTCCATATTCTCCTTTGCGGTCTTTGGCCTCTGCTTTTGGAATTGCCACCCAAGTCAGTAAAACAGGTAATAGATGCAAATCTTACAGAATTATGCCAAGCAACTGGCCTCAATCTCTTACCTCCTATAACATACCGTGATATTTGTGATTTGCACAGCTTTTTTCCTCTTTTGTCTAAATCTATTCTGATTGCCAAAACATGTTATTTCAGAAATGTTTTTCTCTGCATTTTATTTTCATTAGTTTTTTCCCTTTTTTTACTTATTAAGACAGAAAGAGATGGTTAAGATGTGTGCTGGAACACACATAAGTTGCTAAATATTCCTTCATACAGTTCTGAACAAAGCGACATCTTTGAAATCCATGTGGATAGGCATCTATAATTTTTTTACTTGCAAACTTATTCAACCTAATTCATACTTTTTGCTCTTTTTAATAGTGTTTAATACAGCATCCTCATCTACAAACTGTAACACCAAATAAAACAAGATAACAAATATGCCACTCAGTGAAAACAAAAGACTGCCTCTTCTCTATTAGCTGCATACAAAGACTGGAAGACTGTAGCTATAAGACAATGGTCGGCTACAGATGCTTACTTAGCAGGATGTTTAAAAAAAAAAAATAATAATTTATCTATGCAGCTAGATAGCCTTGGTAATACTAGGTGGAAAATATCATCTCTCTTCTGATGAAAGATTTGTAAAATCCTCTGTTGACAAACTTTAACAAACAAACTGAAAAAGCCTCAGTCGCAGAGGTAGCCTAACAGTCCTAATGTCAATGAGGTTAAGAAATTAGTGAAGTAATCACTACTGCTTTCTAGAAGCTTGGTTTTAAAATTACCAGAACAGGTTCCTATTGTAAACTTCTTAACAGAGGCTGAAATTACGCCTGTACTGATCTTGAAAAATCTCTAAGACTGAGGTAGAGTACAAAATTTTCTAGCTGAGTGAAAATTGCTATGGATCCTGTTCAAGCCAAAGTTGAGACTGAATTATTTTTCACATACACAACATGTAATATGACAGATCTTTGAAATGGCCTGGATCATTCTCAGAAGTTATAGATCTCTTCTGGATTCTTTAGGTGCGGCCACCAGTAACAATGCCTACAATGTGAAGCATTATATTACATTACATGAAACAGTAACTCTATGAGGTCTGGGTTATTTTTTCCTCTTAACCACTGCCAAGAATAAAAATATTAATAAAATCTAGCAGAATACTTCCACATGTGCTACTTTATCCACTTTCACTATTTATGCACGGTAAGAGATATGCAAATATTAAGCCTGTAAATGGACATACCAGCGGAGCCATATTAAAAACCTGGGTAGCATTTACATGATCTCTTTTACGTTGCCCCACTTACTAAAAATCTCCATACATGTTTGCAAAACTCAATTCACTTTTTCTTTTAGCATATTCCTCAAAACACAGCTGTATGTACAATAAACCTTACATTAAGAGCCCATGAGAGAACTGAAACCACTGCCTATCATTCTAGTGGTTATTCTTCATAATTTATTAGTATTCCTTACACCTTCAATATTGTCCACCTCTATTACTTAATTGTCTCTTGTCTTAGTGTGCAAGTACTCTAGTGTGGGGGTGTTTTGTTCTGTTCTATTGGCACTGAAATAGGATAATCTTGATTCACAACTGCTGTTTGTAAGCATCAGCAAAACAAACAAAAAAATCTGTGAAGATACTTTATACTATGGAGACATTAACTGACCCAAATCACTGGTCTCTCAAGGAACTGCAAGTGTCCTGCAGAATCCATGCAAGGCAATAGAAGTATGCTTGAGAACCAACAAACCAATCTTGACTTTAAAAAGATGGGATGAGTAAGGTAAGTATTAGTACACGTTGCATCTAAGATGGTGTATATTTGTTCACATACTTCACAGTAGTTCAAATAGGGCAGAGTAGTTCATTACTTTAACTGTTTTAGTCAAAAATCTAGTAATACTGCTCATATAGGTTAAGAACATGTTCAAGAATGTTCCACAGGTTTCTTTGACCTTGCTAAAACCAACCAACAAATTCGACAGGAGCATGGCCTCACCAGGAAGGAAAAATTTTTTTTTTAAAAGTTAGTCATACTGGCCAACTGGCCATCAGTTAGGACAATAGAACCTTCAGAAACAGAAGACACTGTGAAGTGAAAAAATAAACATAATACCCAAAATCATAGACAATCTTGTTTTAAGCAAGTCGCTTATTTAAATGGTGACTATTTCTAAAACCAGCAACAAGCATTACAGCCTACATGTTTAATACCTGACATGAGTGAAATAAGTCTTTGTCTAGCCTCATTTGATGCCCTTGGTGTACGAATTCGGTCTATCCACTGGTATTCTGGGTCTTCATTAACTACAAGTTCTTCCACAAATCCATGTATTATTACTGCTCTGTAACACTTAGGAATAGATGTAGCTGTTAAAAAAAAAAAAAAAAAAATCATATATAAAATATGTAAGGCATGAGTCTATGAGCCAAGAATTCCAAGAAAAACACAAAATTACACATAGAAAATTATGTGAACGATTCCAGAAAGTAAACCTCATGATTTTCTACTAAAATGTGGACATATCCAAATAGTTTTGTTCAGGGAGACCCTGGAACACCGATAACTACCCAGTGTATCAGTTACAACATGTACCGTTACGAAACCTTTTCACTTTGTGCCTTTTTAACAGGATATGCACTCAAAATAGCACAATGTGCGTACACACATGCCCTGAAATGCAACCTAAGAAAGAGGGAAGAAAAAACAGTTATTTACATTGTTCTGGAATACAAACAGTAAAAATTTATTTTAAAAAAAAAAAGAAAAAAGAAAAGTAAGCTAAACAATTTTCTGTATTTGTTACTGGCTTCGATGTAATCTCCACTGGGCTTATGCAATGAGCTAGTGAAAGAAGGGAAACTGACAGAATAAGTGAAGAAAGAAAAGAAGTGAGGAAAAAGAAGTTTTCTGTTCAAATAAACTTTTTTCCTCTACTTACTGCAAAAAAACTTGACTCCACAAGATGACTGCCTAAATCTGTTTAAATCATTGAAGAGATCTACTTTCACCACCACATTGATCTCCCCACGTATACCTATCAACAAAAAACACAAAAAATGAGAAATGAATACAAAACTAGCCCTGTTAATTATTGCCTGTTTTTAGTAATTAATGCACTTTCTATTAACAACGAGTTAATTTTTCTGCAAAGAACGTTCTATAACCCTGCTAGAACCACTTGATCCAATGGGCAGTTCACATGTCAGTTCTAGCCTGGGCCAGAGGAGCAGGAAGACGTTTCCTGGCCTCTCAGGTCTGCTGCAGAGATGCCATCTCAGAGGAGGCTTCTAGTTCTGCACAGCCTTTGAGGCTGAAGCAAGCAACAGTCCTCAAATACCTGCTGCACTGAACAGGCCTTTAGAAGATGGGATCGGGAAAACAGAAGTTGCCTCCTGATACTGCAGTGGCCTCCGCTGCAGTGGGGAAGTGCTCTCTCTGCTCTTTTGCCCTGTTCCATCGATGCACGGAGGGTATAGAATCAGTACATAAGTACCATGAGTGTCCCAAGATACCCTTAGCACAAAAGGTCAGAAGCACTAACTTTGAGTATAGATGCCTTGCAACTGGAGTTCTGTGCACATCAAAAACCTCTGACCAACACCAAAAAGCTTTTGCATTTTCTCCCTGAAATGGTTTCCAAATCACAGTAGAGCTACTCTCCAAATTTCAATCCAATGAGAAAATGTATGGTTCTTTCTAGAACCACAAAGTGGCACGTAAATGTTTGTAAAATACTTTGACTATGAGAAGAAACATACAAAAAATAAGATATTACAGACTTCTTAGACAAAGCTTTGGTTTTGGACACAGTTAAACCTTACTAATAATGGACTATTTCCCCAACACACAGCTATTCCTTTTTGATTTTTCTACTTTTATATCCTGAGCTTTTTCTTCTTTTTCCCCAGCCAGTTGCAAAATCATTTCACATATTATAGGTTCTGACATATTGAGGACTAAACTTCTTGATGAGTCTGATCTCTAGTGTCTTCAGAACCCTTTATTACATAAGTATATAACACACAAAAAAAAGCATTAGATTTGTAAATCGACTGACACTACTGCAATAAAGTCACCTAGATCTATCTTCCAAAATGCCAATAGAAAGAAGCCTTCAGTTACTATAACAAGAAGGGCCTCAGGTTCATGTATTTTCACAAATAAACATGTTGAGGTGCAAAAAAAAATTGTAATAAAATACTACAAATATTATATTGATTTTTTTAAGGAAGCATTGATTATTGTTTGCCAAGGATCAAGATAATTAGAATCTACTGCTCTAAGTATGAAAATATACAAATACTATTTTTACTTAAATGGAAAAAAAAACTTTGAAATACGAACATACAGAAAAATATAGAGAAATATAATCCTCTCTGACACAGAACTTGTACATATCATGACACAAGTGTTCACCTAACTTAACTTCAAAAGAAAACATAAGATAGGAAAAGGGTAAGAAAACTACATGCAATGTTTCTTAAAATAACCACTTCAATAGAACTGTTTTAAAAGTAAAAAATGTGTTGCGTCTGTTACGATGATCATCGAGTAAATACCATTAATTAATTCCAAATATTTATAATCAGCTTTTATAATAACATAGTTCGGTTATTTAATTCACACTGGATAATGAGCAGGTATGGTAATGACAACCACATAGATGTTCTGCAACAAGGTATTCAAGCAGCAAGCTAATTGCTGTAAACTGACCTTGACTTTCTGGGACAAAAGTTGTGCCTCATTAAAATCAAAGGCAAAAATACCATTAACTTCATTTTCTCATACCTTCAATATATTCTGATGAAATCCACCTAGCAATTAGGGTACTTCCTGCAGGGAAAAGGAATTTCATCCTGCACTTTATTTTGAAGATATGCCACGTCCTGTCCTTCCATCTCAAGTGAAGTTTATCCAACATCCCAGGAAGGCACACCCCAAACAACTTCAGGAGAAGTATATTCTTTCAGTAAAAATATGGTAACTAGAAAACCATGTCTGGATTTATTTTTTTTTTAATGTGAATTTCGCAGTAACTACTTTAAATGCCATGTATAGATTTTTTTCCACTTGTCACAAGTTCTGTGGGTTGCACTAGTCTAAACTACTACGCCAGAAAGTTTCTCATGCCATGAATAACGAAAAAAAAAAGCCAGAAAAGTAGCCTTCCAGCTCCCAAGGCTAAACTTATTACAAATCTCTGAAGATTACAGAAATGAAGATTGTAAGAAGCAGATTACATTTCAAACAAATTGTTTTACTTACAAATTAGCAAATCTTACCATGAATGGTATCATAAATTGGAAACCATCCTGAAATAACTGTAGCTGCTTCACTATAGAGCAAAGGATCAATATCTATGTACACTTTGCCAATGGCATCATTAGCACTGTAGGTATCATGATCAAGAACTGTGATCTGGAGAGGCTCATCTTGTAGCTCTTCATCATCTACCTAGAAACAAATATTAACATGGAATCTGAGTATCTAAAAAAAAAAAACCACCACACAGCAAAACGCTGCTAAAAAACAAATGCAAAAAAGAGGAGATTTAGTTATGTACAGTGATCTGACATAGATCAATCGGTAATTTCGATTTCTTTTATCTAAACAACACATTCACTTGTTTTTATTTTACCCTTCACAGACCAGTGGGATCATGGAACCAGAGTTATCACTGGGAGAAAACCAGAAAAGCAAGATTACAGTGATTACACATTTTAAAATTCCACATGATTTAAGTCACATTCCCTAGATTGTCTGCCCATCTCCACAATACATACCTTCCAGGAAAAAAAAAAAAAAAAAAGAAAATCTAAGATAAAGCATCTCAGAGGACTATTATACTCTGCAATTATCATAGAATCATAGAATAATTTCGGCTGGAAGAGACCCTCGGGATCATCAAGTCCAACCATAACCTAAGCTAACTCTAGCACTAAACCATGTCCCTAAGAACCCTGTCTAAACGCGTTTTAAATGCCTCCAGGGATGGTGACTCCACCACTTCCCTGGGCAGCCTGTTCCAGTGCCTGACAACCCTTTCCGTGAAGAATTTTTTCCTAATACCCAATCTAAAACTCCCCTGGTGCAACTTGAGGCCATTTGCTCTTGTCCAATCACTTGCTACTTGAGAGAAGAGACCAACACCCTCCATGCTACACCCTCCCGTCAGGTAGTTGTAGAAAGCAATAACATCTCCCTTCAGCCTCCTTTTCTCTGGGCTAAACAGCCCCAGGTCCCTCAGCTGCTCCTCATCAGACTTGTGCTCCAGACCCCTCACCAGCTTTGTTGCCCTCCTCTGCACTCTCTCTAGTATTTCAGCATCCTTATGATGAGGGGCCCAAAACTGAACACAGCATTCAAGGTGCAGCCTCACCAGTGCCAAGTACAGGGGATAATCACTTCCGTAGTCCTGCTGGCCACACTGTTCCTGATACAAGCCAGGATGCTGTTGGCCTCTTTGGCCACCTGGGCACACTGCTGGCTCATGTTCAGCCGGCTGTCAACCAACACCCCCAGATCCTTTTCCCCCAGGCAGCTTTCCAGCCACTCTTCCCCCAGCCTGTAGCGCTGCCTGGGGTTGTTGTGACCCAAGTGCAGGACCCGGCACTTGGCCTTGTTAAACCTCATACAATTGGCCTCAGTCCAGCAATCCAAATCCTTCTGTATGGCCTTCCTACCCTCCAGTATATCAACACTCCCACCCAACTTGGTGTCACCTCTGAACTTACTGAGGGTAAATTCAACCCCCTCCATCCAGATAATTGATAAAGAGATTAAATAGAGTTGGCCCCAATACTGAGGCCTGGGGAACACCACTCGTGACCAGCTGACAACTGGATTTGGCTCCACTCACCACAATTCTTTGGGCTTGGCCACCCAGCCAGGTTTTTATCCACTGCAGAGTCCACCCACCCAGGCCATGAGCTGCCAGCTTCTCCAGGAGAATGCTGTGGGAAATGGTATCAAAGGCCTTACTGAAGTCTAAGTACACAACATCCACAGCCTTTCCATCATCTACTAGTTGGGTCACCTTATCATAGAAAGAAATCAAGTTGGTCAAACAGGACCTGCCTTTCATAAACCCAGGTTGACTGGGCCAGATCATATGGTTCTCTTGTAAGTGCTGTGTGATGTTACTCAAGATCATCTGCTCCACGACCTCGCCCAGCACCGAGGTTAAACTGACAGATCTGCAGTTCCTCAGATCATCCTTCCAGCCCTTCTTGTAGATGGGTGTCACGTTAGCCAACTTCCAGTCAACTGGGACCTCCTCAGTTAGCCAAGATTGCTTGTAGATAATGGAAAGTGGCTCAGTGATCACCTCCACCAACTCCCTCAGCACCCTTGGGTGTATCCCATCTGGCCCCTTAGACTTGTGGGTGTCCAAGTGGTGTAGCAGGTCACTAACCATTTCCCCTTGGATTACTGGGGCTTCACTCTGCTCCCCATCCCTGTTTTCTGGCTCAGGGGGCTGGGTACCTGGAGCACAATTGTTCTGACTATTAAAGACTGAGGTGAAGAAGGAATTTAGTACCTCAGCCTTTCCCTCAACCTCTGTCACTATGTTTTCCTCTGTGTCCATCAGGGGATGGAGATTCTCCTTAGCCCTCCTCTTGTTGCTAATATATTTTAGGATTATCAGTGCTCTCACTCATCCAAACTGGTCAGTGGCTTACAGGACTTTTTATACAACCCGCTTAAAAATTCAGTAGTTTCAGACATGAACTTTCCTAAGTAAACACAATAATCCACCTGCAGATACAGTAACTACTTTTTAGCATACACAAAGACAGACATTCCACAACTTTTTGTGTTGAACATCACAAACCAAGAAACAGGTTTGCTAAATGCAACTGGATGACTCATCTAAGCATTTGCAGAATTATAACATGTGGTCTTGCAGAAAGATCAAACTACACACACACACACACTTATGATGTCTTCAGCAAATAGTGTTTTCTCACTCTTTAAAATGTGGATTTTTTTTTTCCCCGCAGTGTTGCTGTTTGGCTCTTTTCTTTCCCAAATCCATTTTTCCATGCAAAAAGATAAAACTTTGAGATTTCTGTTACTGTTAAAAAACCTCTTTCTCTATGAACAGAATTAACCCTCCACAAAGATCAGCTCTTTCCCCTCCCCAAAGAAACTACTCCAGGAACTGAAAGATAAAAAAAAAAAACCTGATTTCAGCACCACAGTACTACTTTCTTAATCAATATGGACTGAATCAAGCATTCCATGCTGATTAATAATCTACCTAATCTTACTATTTTATATTTGCTTTAAAATATTTCTAACATCATCAGCTATTACATCACTCACTATATGCACATATATTTACAGCCTTGTTTATACTGTGATATTATCTTAAAACACTATAAAGGAACCTGTACTACATATTCAAATGTTTTAATAATTAGTCTATTCTAGATACCATTACATAATTTTAAAAAAGTAATAAAAAATGCAGTAACAAGAAAGAATATTTAAACACTTGTTCAGGGCATAATGTCAAAGGACGTCACTGAATTAGAAACTGGAAAGCAACAAGCAATTACAGGAAAATCCTGAGTGCCCTCATTATTACATAAGGAAATGGCAAAAGCAAGTGTCCACTAATTGTTGTCTGTGCTCTTTCTTTTGTAATTTTCCAATAGGAATTCTCCATTTTATTTTTTGTCAAGTACATTCTTTTTGCAACCCAAAGTCACATTTACAATACCAATTAGCTTTCCTTACTGAAAATTACCACTTTAAAAAAATACAAGCATACTCACAGTGATATCCAAAAGCCTAATCCATAATGATATTTTCCCCCCACTTTCACCTCTCTCTTGTCTTTTTTAGTATTACCAAGAGTAACATTTGAGTTGGATCTAATCTGGCATGATATTAACTTTACAAGCAGTCCTAGAAAGCCAATGAGACACCTTTAGCAAACAAGGTCTAACTGTAGATAGGTTTGCTGAAAAAGCTTCATGTGTATTTAAACAAAAATACACTTCTCTCTGCAGAACTCATTTTCTGCCTGAAATGAAATTATTTAATTAAGGGCATCTAAACCAGAGTGTCTATATAGATACAGGCAAACTCCTAATACTTACTTCAAATTTGAACCACTCGGAATTCCACTGAGGATTAAGTGATTTGGGATACACATCTGTCTTAAATGTTGTATTTCCAAATTTTACCTAAAAATACAAGCATTCAATTATTAATAATAAATATAAATAAATTTAGAAAATCATTACATCTACACACACAAATAATTTCAAATACATATTTCAATAATATCAACAACTCCTTTTCTTTTCAGTGAGAGTGGCTTTTTAATGAATATACATATATCAGTAAATTTCAATGTATCAACACTTCTAATAAATCTCTCCCACTATTAAAATTGGTTTTTTTCCTCCTCAATCACCTCAGAGGTTAAAAAAAAAAATCACTTATATTGGCTATTCAAAGTTATTTGGTATAGTCTCTTTGCCTTCTGTTTAGAAATACTGTAAGCAAAAGTATTCTGTCTAAACACTGATAGTCTATGCCCTATTACTGTTCTCTCTAGGGTTTCCAAATAAGGTTTATTGATAATTTATAAAACAAACATAGAAATAAAATGATAACACTGGTAAGTTTATTTATTAAATTTAAGAAATCGCCCCAGATACACACCAGAAAATAACTGAAACCATCTCCATCAACTGCAGTCTTGATATATACTGGACAGATATCAAATTCAGAGCATCAAGGGGGAAGCACCTTATCAGTTTCTATTCCCTTCTTAAAATATAGAAAATTCCAAAAAGCTTATAGGCAAAAAAGTTGGAGGGACTACATATCTATATACATACGTCTATATATATCCCCGTAACCTCCAGTTACTGAAGATTAAATATTCTCTATGCTTCTACTGATTAATGAACCTTCAACCACATAATATCCTATTTCAGGAATCTCCATTTGGTCTCCATAGGAGTCTATTTCAGGACACCTTGCCCCCTTTTCGGTGTGTTTTTGCTTGTTTGTTTAAAAAAAAAAAAGTGCAACTGAATTTCTGTGATGCCCCAGACATCACGAAACTATGCTGCACAATACAAGAGCCTTTATTTCACCGCAGCTTTCCTTCCGAACCATTTACAAACACTTGTAGTTCCCTGAATGTTCCCTCCCAAAATACTTAGTACTTGAATTCATACCAAGTATCAGGTACTTACAAATACCCAGACTTATGTTTGTGAATTCATTCAAGATTCTTAAGAAAATAATGAGTGTGCTGATATAAAGGAAATGCAGCAATCAAAGACAGTTGTGGATTTTAAATCTCATTTTCTTTTTAAAAGTCTAAATGGATTTCGGAGACTAAATTTAGACTTAGCTTTTGAAACCTGTATAGCAATTTTTGAAACACTTTTGCTCCAGAAAGCATTGAATAAACACTCTATATTTTTCAGTAACAGGGCGATTATTTTGCATAGGTGCATACTCCAACTCTAAAGAAATTATGCACTTGCTTAAGTACACTCAACTCAGTTAATGTAAAAAGCCTAAAGCACTGCACAACTGGACTACGAGTTCACACTGAGCCCTGTATATATAAAGGTACATGCCTCAGTCAGCAGAACTCTATACAACATATGTGACCAAAGAAACAAATTAAAGAACAGTGAGGCCTGCTATTTGATTCAATTGAATTCAATTCAAAAATGCTTTTTGAAAAGAAATAACTTCAAAGTAAGCTTTAAAGATAAAAGCCAGAGTGATATGAAAACACAGGACTAAGCAACCTTAGTGTAAAAAAAATCACCTAGCTATTCAAAGGTGGATGCAGTCAATGTTGCATACAACAAACTAACAGCACTGCCTCTCAGAATGTGTATTCACCACACAAAGCAGTATAATAAGGTGATACTGACAACTGTTTCAACTGAGCTACATTACATACCAGAAGCTGCCAAGAAGCAGCAGTGGAGAGCTCCACCCAATCTATTTTTATACGTTATCTAGGGAGTAAATTAGTTCCCTTGGAGCCCCAGGCAGCTATAACTGAACTTCTCCAGTAGTCAAGTTAGTTCATTAAACCTAGTAGAGATAATCAAGCACTAACTGCTGTCCACTGTAAAAATGTAGAAGCACCGTTACAGAAGAAATTGTGCTGATTTGCACCAGATTGCACATACTGGCAAAGCCCTAGTTCTGCATAATCTGAGCCAAGTGAAAGCTCTAAAGCAAGGGTGTCAAACTCATTTTCAGCAGGGGCCACATCAGCCTCGCGGTTGCCTGCAAAGGGCCAAATGTAATTTTAGGACTGTATAAATGTAACTACTCCTAAAGTATTTTCTCATTTTCTTTTCTAATTTTACATTTATATTAGAAAATTTAACAACGAAATTAAAGGCTTGTAATCAACTAGTACCTTAACGTTACTTCAGCCTTTCATTTTTATTTAAGTGAAAATGTTTTGTAAAGGTTTTCAGCAACCTTACACTGAAAAATAAAACAATAGTTTCAAGCTCAATTTATTTTGACATAAATCTCACCTGCTGCCTTGCCTACTCCACATGTGGAAAGGGTAATTCCCACAGTTTAAGTAACAGTCCTAAAACCAATGCCTCATCGACATATTTCTTTAACCTTATTTGTGCCAAGGCACTCATGAAACTGCACATTAACCCAGCTAAGCAAATTGATCTTTCTGAAAAACTTTCTTTTCCTTTTTAGATAAGGTAGTGTTTAACTACACGTATTTCCAAATCTATTTTGCTACACGGCTACTCAGACAGTAGGGTTGGCACAGATGGAGCAGGGCTGAGAACAAGTGACCACCAGTAGAGGAGAGCTGTTTCTCGCCAAGGCAGCATAAAAACAGGCCAAACGAAACTCAGATAACTATATTTCCTGTTCCGGTTTTCTGTGTCTCCTAGTAGCACGCATCACATTGCTGTAGGCTGCCTATTAGTCAAATTCAAAATTACAAGAGAAACAGTTGTAAATTAAAAACTGACTGATGAAACGTCTGAAACCAAACATTGAAATATTAAGTTAAATGATTATCACTCATTAATAAAAGAGAACTGTGTACTATTTCAGCTCCATTGAAAAGCACATGAGAAATATCTTTTCACTTTATTACCAGCTTACTGTCCCACTAGGCAACGTGCTTAGTGTCTAATGTCAATTAGATGTACCCCAAATCTATTTTGATATTGATATTACCAGACTTTTCAATTTATACAGTCTTAGAAAGACACTCTGTCTTCCTACCTTAATTCTAGTATTGCGCCAACCTCAATTACCATCTGTGGTGTAAGCATTTATCTACATAGCATTTCATTTTTAAACAGCTCTTTGCTTTTTCTTAGAGTATGATTTCTGAATCTACAGAATGTTATTGAAATATCCTAATTTATTCATACTGGAGATAATGAATCATAAAACAGAAGGATCACGTCAACTTTTTTTACTATGTCTTCCTGGGAAACGCCCTGTATATTGCCTGTTAACTATACGATTGTAAAGAAGGTTGAGGTTACACACTTTTGGTGCAATAAACTGATTTAAACATGCAAACAATATTTTTGTCGAAGAAAAATCCCCTTCAAAAATATTTTATTATTTCAAACACTTGAAGTAGAAATATGAATATTGGCCTTAAAAGCCTGTACAATTCTGCACTTCATATATTCAGAGCTACAAATTACTTAAACGTGCTTTTACTGCCTCTCCATCCTACTCCCAACACGTCAAACCGAACCCTGAAATGGATTCCATTTGGCTGTCGTATCACCAAGAGCCATTCATCAACAACCTTCAGCCAAGAGAGGCTGAAGAAAAAAACACAACAAACCCGCCGAAGAGCTCCACTTCGCCCTCCCCCTGCCACACCGC
>VWYH01002441.1:0-29914 GCA_013399365.1 Pampusana beccarii | reverse complement strand
AGCCCCGCCCACCCGGGGGCGCCGCGGCGGGGACCGGCAGGTGCCTCGGCCGCACGGGCCCAGCGGCAGGTGCGCGGGCCCCAGGTGTGAGGCGGCGGGGCCGCCCTNACACACTTTTGGTGCAATAAACTGATTTAAACATGCAAACAATATTTTTGTCGAAGAAAAATCCCCTTCAAAAATATTTTATTATTTCAAACACTTGAAGTAGAAATATGAATATTGGCCTTAAAAGCCTGTACAATTCTGCACTTCATATATTCAGAGCTACAAATTACTTAAACGTGCTTTTACTGCCTCTCCATCCTACTCCCAACACGTCAAACCGAACCCTGAAATGGATTCCATTTGGCTGTCGTATCACCAAGAGCCATTCATCAACAACCTTCAGCCAAGAGAGGCTGAAGAAAAAAAAAAAACAAACCCGCAGAATATTTCCAAAACGCCATCCAAATTCTACACGGCTGTCAACTAAAAATCACACCGAGGTGTAAACCAGATGCCGCTTTAGACACAGCCCCGCGGAGAGGGGCTCAGGGCGCTTCTTGCCGCTTCCGCAGTCCCCTCTGGCCGGGGCTGGCCCACTCTCCAGCCAACAGAGCAGCGCTCAGGCCGAACCTGGAGGCGCCCAAGGCGGGGCTGCCGCGGGGACCCGGGCCGGCAGCGCCCCGAGCCGCCTCCGCGGCTGCACCTGCCACCGCAGCGCCNCTCCTCTTCCTCCTCCTCCTCCTTTCCCACAAACCTCCACAAAGGCGTCGGTCAGATCACTGGCGCGGTCCATCACCGGCAAATGGCGCCCTGCCACGATTTTGACCTTCAGCTTCCCCGGCATCTTCCCCCGGCTGCCCCCCGGCTGCAGGGAAAAAACAACAGCGCGCGTCCCATGGAGCGGCACGGCGGAGGGGCGTGGCGGGGGAGCGAGCGCGCATGCGCCGCGGCAAGCAACGGTCCGCAGCTGCCCGCCCGTGCCCGGTGCCGCTGCACGGGCCCCGCGCCGCAACGTAGCGGGGAGGGAACGGCAGTTGGGCGCATGCGCCGCTTACCGGGTCACCACCGCAGGCGGCAGACGAAGCGGAGACGGCAGCGGAGCGAGAAGGGCTCCGCCTCCTGCCGGCGGCGGCAAGGCCCCGGGGCGCCCGGCCGAGCAGCTCTCCCCCTTGCCGGGATCGCCCCGCCTCTACGCCAAGATGGCGGCGCCGCGGGCACGGAAAGTGCGCTGGAAGTCGAGCACCGACTCCTCGATGCGTCCCGCGCTAGCGCTGCGGCGGCGCTTCCAGGAGAAGCCAAGGTGCCTGAGCGCCGAGTCATCGATGGGGGCCGCCTCCAGCCCCCTCGCAACCGCACCGGGACCGCACCTCTGCCCCCATCCAGCCTTGTGTCTGCGGGGCCCGGAGCTGCGTGTCGTCGGGCTGGGCTGCTCAGCGTCCCTGGCAGCTGCGAAGGGCCTGTCCTGGAGCAACTGACCCGGCCCGGCACGCTGGGAGAGCCCTGCCAGCGGTTCCGATGGCTTGGGCCTGCTGTGCCTCCAGCCTCCCCGGAGGAAGGAGTTAATGCAGTGTCAGGCTTGGGCGCTCAGTGGGAGAGCCTTTTAAAGTATTTAAACCCCATGGGTTTAGATTTGGGGTTTTTTTTGTTTGTTTTTCTTAATCAAATAGAAATACTTGAAGTATTTGAGGGATTATTAATAGATTAAATGGAATTTAGTTATCAGAAGTAGGTTCTTGTAGCCAGGTTTTGACTTTTTGATGGAAAAGCTCTTTGTTTAGGAAATAGTACTGTGGAAGCTTGGGGGAAACCAAAGCTGGGCTGGTCAGGAGTTACGTCAGGTGTGTGGCTACAGGTGGGACTATGAAACCAGGTTGTGTGAGAATCTGTGGGTCATGGGTTGTACCACTGGTATGGATCTTGAACAAGAATATAGAAAACCCCTTGTGTTTTGATTAAGCAGTCCCCAGATGTTGAGCCAAATAGTAGATCGGGTTGGATTATTTTCCCCTCTTTCTAATCATACAAGACTAAATAACGTTATGGCCTGGAATGTGATACTTCAAACACAAACTATATGAACGAAATACAGTAGCGTGTGTGTCATAGCAAATTAATGTATAGATATTTGGCTATTTGTCCTCCAGCTAGCTCAGGGGTGTCAAACTCATTTTCACCCGGGGCCACATCAGCCTGGTGGATGCCTTCAAGGGGCTGAATGCAACTTTATACATACTGTACATTTATACAGTCCTAAAATTACATTTGGCCCTTTGAAGGCAACCACCAGGGTGATGTGGCCCCGGGTGAAAATGAGTTTGACACCTCTGAGCTAGATGCTTTATTTCACTAATATAGCACTCCTTCTCTTTAGCTTGTTTTGAAGTTACCTTCCAAAGAATTCATACTCTTGCTAGTATTCATCATATCCAAATGAATTATAAACAGGCTACTAGATGTATGTTTCTTCCTCATCCATCCTTGTTTGAGTGGAGTACTAGAATAAGGCTGTTCCCAAGGCAGGATAGCAGTAAAGAGCAAAGACCCAGGAAGGCAATCAAAACCAGAAAACATGCTGCTAACATCGGGGTTTTAGTTAGACCGGAAATGTGCTTTTAAAATGGAATTTCCTGATTTCACCTGCTTAAATGTTGTTTTGGCTCACATAATTGAGCAGTTACAGAGCAGATGAGCTGAATATATCATTTGGATAAGACCGAACTGGATCAAACTAGCATACCAGCAGTAAAAAGTCTCAATCGTTTATGCAGAATCCTAGCAGTATATATACACCCTCAGGGCTGACTCATGACTTTAAGTGAGGTTTCTGTTCCATTAGTTTACTGGCCTTCTTCAAGGTGGTGGCCCAGGCTTTACTGAGGTTACAACACGACCTGAGATCATAGAATCATGTGGTGGGCTGTGTCTTAACCATGGGAAAAAGTGCTTTTTGATTATATTGCATTGAGTTGATTTGAACAAAAATGAATGAAAATGGTTTGTTTGTTTGTTTGGGTTTTTTTAGTTTTTTGAAATACACCAAAGTGACTTTTTATCAGCTTTTGCTTCTTAGTATTCGCAGGAGATACTGGCTCAATTTCTTCTGCAGTTACTGTCATAAGTAGTCTTTGAAGCAAGAGTCTTTGTCAGGTGTTATCAACAAAGAAAACTCTGCAGTGCCAGTTTTTTGTTTCTGGAAAAATCCCAGTATTTCATTGTAAAACTACGCATTTCAAAGCAACCTGGCTGAGATCTAGAGGACACCAATCTCAAAATATTTTTATTAATGCTCAGAGACATCCTATGTCCAGAGTGATACATAAATATATATATGTCTATATCTCATTACCCTGTTTCCCCGAAAATAAGACAGGGTCTTACACAATTTTTGCTCTGAAAGATGCTTACTTTTTTATATGTATAGCTGCCTGGACACTATTTCAATTGACTTTTTTAAGTGAACTGTAACTAGGGCTTATTGTTGGAGTAGGGATTATGTTTTGAGCATCTTCAAAAATCCTGAAAAATCATGCTAGGGCTTATTTTGGGGGTAGGTCTTATTTTCAGGGAAATGGGGTAGTAAAAGACACCTACATCCCAGAAAACAAAACTGAACTTCCACTCTGATTATATGTGCTATGCTATGTGTTCCCAATGAGGATTTAGATAGGCAAAATCCTGATCACTACTATTTGTCATTGCCTGTATGTATTTGATGTGGCATTGAAACCCCTAATCCCTCTCATTAGATTAAAAGGTATGGGGTGAAATCCTGTCTCAATAAAATCAGTAAGGTGAAACTCTCACTTAAATGAAGAGATGGGTTTTATTATGAGCTCCTGTGGGTAATAAGGTTTCATTATTGAGGTTTCTGATTTACACTGTAGGAGCTCTCTGTAGTTAGCCTGTTTAAACAGGAGATAAAGAGCAGTATTAATGTCTATTACTATCTATGGGAACAAATTCCTGCCACCGTAAGAGTCTCTAATATAGCAAGAATGGTAAGGAAAGGATGAAAGTCTGAGCAGGACAAATTAAAACTGGAAATATGTAGACATGACTAGTGGAAATGTGAGTTATCATTGAGCAAGTTATCAAATACAGGCATTTTTTAATTGCCTGTAATCGTAAATCATTTGGAGCACTTAGAATCTGTAGTTCTATCACCAAGACTGCCTTTTGTGCTGACTTGTGAGTGAGAACAAAAAAGAAGAGGCCCATGGCCTTGCAAAGATGAGCACCACACAGAGGAGGAAGGTGACTCTGGGCAGGCTCCAGTCCTCCACAATTGTCCTGTTGCTGCTGGGACGGCTTCCTCCCTGGTCGTGCCCACAGAATAGGTGGAGAGTGAACCTGGGGACAGTGGCATAAAGAGACCACAAAGGCAGTTGGGAAATGTTGGCTACCTAGTGCTCTAGCCAAAAGTTTCACTTTGATTCTCAGTTACTGGCAGAGGATCTTAGGGGCTCATTTTTCTGGCTTTATCCTACTTTGCCTAAAGCTGTTTCTCTCAATAATGCTTTTTAATCTTGATGCCGTAACTGTTAGGTAAAAATCAGTTGATCATAACATGTGATT
Source organism: Pampusana beccarii (assembly GCA_013399365.1). Lineage (NCBI taxonomy): Eukaryota > Metazoa > Chordata > Aves > Columbiformes > Columbidae > Pampusana > Pampusana beccarii. The sequence goes on along the minus strand of VWYH01002441.1, from coordinate 25,351 downwards.
TCCCTGATGGAATTAAATTACTAATGGTATACACTGATGGTTTCCTTCTGTCCTGAATCTATTCAAAGTTGTTCCCCAGCTAACAGAACTAAGTCAAGCAGACATTGCTGATAGATGGTAACACAGTCTATTCTTTTATATTATACAGGAGTTGAATACAAAACTTGTTTGGACTTTAAAAGGACACAGTATCTTGGAATTAATTTTTGAAGTTAAATATTGTCAGGGAATTTAAATACTGTACTACTGATACAACAGATAGATCCATATAATTGCGCTAATAGTCTATAAATTTGTATGGAAAAAAGCTTATCCAATGAAAAGTCTTTGCTGCCAATGGTATTCTAAGATATTCCCATTAAGATCTAGTGAATTGAATAAAGCCTGGTTGTCCTTTGAGGAAAAACAGAAGCCAAGAATTATTCACATTAAGAGGGTAAAAATAACCCCAAATATGTCTTAGTCCTAAAATTATATTTCTGGGTTGTTTATGTACACTTGTTCCCTGGATATCAAATGAAAGCATTTCCTTTGGAAATGAGATCTCATGACTTTATATTCTTTTGAACGTGACTTTTTTCCAACACTCAAATCAGTCTTCTGTTGACTTCAGCGGTTTGTGAATTGGTCCATATCAAACAAGTCGTAAGAACAGAGAAACATCAAAGTACTCCATTTCATGCTATTATTGCTGTATGCAGGTCTCAATTTCCATATAGACTTAAAAGAAATTGGGTAAAATAAATATTCACTAACATGGGAATGTATGCAATTGCCTGCTGAGGGAATCAGACAGCTGGATCTGATGTCATTTTCTCAGCTAGTAATTAGATATCATTTATCTTTCTTACAGTTCTGTGAGGGAAGTAGCATTGCATATGACTTTATGCATTTTTTAAGCAATGAGTGGCAATGGCATAATTGGGGTATCAGTTCACAGAGATTGCAGCAGAATCCTGTATACACATGCTCTAGCAAAGATATTTAGTTACAAGCAGTACAATAATAATAGCTATTCAGAGTGCTTCACACTTACAAAGCCCTAGTTAATTAGTCGACAACTAGTTAATAATTTAATTAAAGTAATTGTCAGCAGCAGTACTTATATAATTAGAAGATAATTAGTACTTCAGTGATATTTTCAACATTTCTGCCCTTCTTCCTTTTAAGGATTGAGACAAAGAAATGAAATATTTTACCGTGATTGTGATATGTATTGGACTTCCACAGTTACTAAAAGGGTTATATTAATATTGGCTGGGGTTTTTTTTAATTCTGCTTAACGTTGTTGGTATTTTCTTTTCCCGTTCCCGTATAAATGTAACAAATAGATAATTTATTCAGGTCCCATCTGAAAACATGGAAATATAAATGAATGTGTATATTTCTGTGTTGAAATTGCTGTCAGGATCAAAGATGATGGTTCTGAAATTTTGAAGTAGGTTAATGCGTATTAAAGCTACAGTCCTTGTAGTTTGTCTTGTGAACAGCAATGGCACAGGCACCAAGACTACATACATACTGCTCAGCAAGTCAGTCTGTGTCTCAGAGGAGACTATTTTAAGTATAGTAACTCTGTATAAGCTACCCATAGAATGGTCTTCAAGATCCTTCGTAAGATATGCAAGTTATTTGCTGGTGCATTAGAGAGATTAAATTGGATTACAATGAAAACAATAAATCTTTGTATTCTAAAGCATGGAGTGAATGCAGTTCTTAATACCCATGTGATGCTTTTGCTTCTTGTGCTCCATTTGGAATAGACATTATGAAGTGAGTTATTAAGGTTTTTAATGTATAAACAACAAAAACACATTAATGAAGCAAACTCATGGAGTTTTGTTTTCAGCAGCATGTAATGCCTTGTGTTCAGCTTCTTATAAAAATGTCTGGACTGTGATACTCATTTGCTGTCAGAACATCTGACACAGAGGGGTTCATGTTTTTTTTTTCAAGAGTTTAACTTTCATGCTGAGCCAGAGGAGACAGAGAGGCTCCTGAACTCAATTCTGTCTCCTCCCTTAGTATGTGGAAGCAGAAAAGCTGGGTTCCCAGCTCAGGCTGGTAAGGTTAGAAGCTTAAACTATAAACCAAAAGTAACATCCTTATAATTTGCTTTCCATGACCATTCAATTTGTTGTGAAAGGTATGTTCCACTGCTGCAGAAAATAGTAATCAAACTCACCTTAGCAAAGTGGTCATGACACATCATATGAATAAAATAGGGGGAGCTGTGATGGGTATGAGATGAAGCACAAACAGGAGAAACTTTCCCCTTCTCATCCAAAGCTCTCAGGACAGAGGGGTGGGCAAGTCCCAAGTTCACTTTGTGTTTTCTACTGAGAATGTGCATTGTGATATTGCTGTGTGGCAAGAGAAAATGGTGCTTGTGCTACAGGATTTGGGGCTCTGTGCTAGGGAGCAGCTCTATGTGGTCTTAGCGATAAAATCTTACTCTGTATAAGAAGACACACAGAAGTTCCAAAGTAGAAAAGAGTCTTTTTATCTGTGGCTGGTGGGTTATTGGAGGAATCAAGATGGCTACTTCTCAGGAAATAGTGAGAAGGTATCAAGATTAATACTTCTAACAAAGCAAATATTTTTTTTAGTCCTATCATGATTCCTGAACACATTCCTGAGTCCAACCTGGAATCAGAAGGAAGTATCGATTCACAGAGAAAGCAGAAAAGTTCGAGACCTGCAGGATAGCTGAAGCACCATAAAGCACACTTTAAAAAAAAAATCCTGGTTCAAATATAGCCCTGGATGTATAGAACTGAATTATGTGTGGTAGAAAGGAGAGAAGAAGGATGGTCTCAGTACTGTCCCATTATTTATTATCCAACTTGAAATAATCCAGTTTACTCTCTCGATTACTAGTCATCGAAACAAACTGTTTATATTCACTATTTACCACTTTATTTCTGAAGTAAAAACTCTTGTAGAGTAGAACCTGGATGACTCAAATAGGATCCTGTCATCTGTACTTGTTCACTGAGTACTATCTTAATTCATTCCTGACAGAGTTGTGTTCAGTGCTGCATTTGACCCTGTTAACAGCAATATAGAGAGCTTTTGAAATACAAGGACAATGTCTTCAAACTGCTTTCAAAGTACAAAAATTCTCATTCATCAGGCTTGTTTTGCTCTTTCTCTGCTTTTATGTACAGAAGAATTACAGCTGTCACCTTGGACTGTCTTGACAGCAGCTGGGGGAGGTGCTGCTTTGACTTTATTAGCAAAGATGATTATGAACAGCACAAGGTGAAAAATATATACTAAATACGTTGCTTAATCATACGTTATAATTCTGTAAAATGACCGAGCATCTTCCAATGCATCAAAGTTAAATACAGACTTCAGGTAAGCAAGCTAGGAGCTAAGGGTGACAGCAGGCAGGGGCAATGACATCACCCGCCATGGTGCAGTCCCACAGCAACCGAACAAGAAGAGCTGAGCAGGTCCAGTGTTGATAACAGAGTTCAGTAATTAGCCATCAAGTCTATAGTAACAAGGCAGGTGGAAAGTCAAGACGAGGCAGGAAGGTGAGGCCACGATCTACAAGGCTGGATGTGGCCAACCCATCCAAGCTCTCAGGCAAGGACTAAGGAGCAAGGACCTGAGCCTACACCCAGCTTCCCACCAAAGAGCAGAAGCTGCAGGGGCCTCAGGTGAGAATTTTCTCACCATTTACCTATTTTCACAGAAGCTGTACAGCTGTGGCAGATTAGTGATCGTCTTGGACACTGACAGCTAAAAGCTGGGGAAGGAGGTAAAAGGGATTGGGAAGGAGAAGGTGGGAACAGGCTGGTGAGGGCAGATAGACCTGGTCTAATTGTGTTGGTATGTTCAGTGCCCTGATGAGAATATGCCATTGAAGTTGGAAGTTAAGGTAAGTAGGCTGCTAGCTAGCATCAATACTTCTAGCAGCTGGGGAAATTCTGCTAGAATTAAAATAAATGAATGTTTAGCACACAATAAGGAGACATGCTGCTGTATTCTGAAGAAGTAACAAAAAAACCCTCTCTACAGTAGTCCAGAAGAGTTTTCATGTGTGCGAGTATGTGACTGACATCCTATAATAGCTGTATCCTACAGTTTAGGCTTAGGAGTAACAAAGATCTCTCATATCTTGCCATTACTAAATATAAGGGCTAAGAACAGACCTGCCTTGGCTAATTTTAACAGTGTGAAAGATGCAAAGAGGAATAAGAATATTCCAGTACAGCCATCCTCATTTTTAGACACATTCACTAGCCATGTGTCTTAATTTTGCACTCACAATCTAGAGATGTCTCCCAAATGACTTTAAATAACATGAAAATCTACTGGTTTTCCTGCTTTTTATTGTTGTGTCTCCTGAATCCTCTACTGAGCAAAGGCAAGCAAAATTGATATAATCAGATTGCAAAAACAACCCTTTATGTAATTTTTGTGAAGTTCAACTATTTACGGAATTCATTGCAAAGTGTAGCTGCAATCTGTGTGAAGAAAAGGCCTTGAATTTTTGAAGGCCTAATAGTCACACAATTCTGAATCCAAAGAGTTAACTGCTGTTACCTTTAGTATCATGTTTTGTCCCTGGCCTTCCTTTCCAGTGATTTTCCATTTATGCCGGGGATTATCTCAAGGCACTCTGTAAGTTTCAGTGCTTTAAATCAACAGATTAATCACTTCATCAGCCTTCACTTCATTTTGGAGGATTGTTTTGAAATTAAGACAGACCTAATATTGTTTTAACCTTGTTATTGTTTGCCTGTGTGGGGAAACAGCTTGATAGCATTGAATTTCAAGTTTAAAAAAGCGTGGACTGTCTTGAATGACATTAGAAACATTTTTCGTGTGATATTTGCAGTGTAAGATCTTACGTTATGAAAACGCGCACATAGTGCTTGTTTTTGATTTTTAGGTGTCACTGAGATAAGACAAGGCGTGAACTCTCACAATTGGTTGAGTTCTACCGAAGTTTGCTTATTCCAATTAACCTATAGCCACTGATATGGGTCTGGTGGTTGGTGTGGTCAGACTACTTGTCGTGTAGAAGCAGAGTCAATGGTCTAGGGGGAAGCTCTGCTGGAAGTGTACTGCTTACTGTCCATGGGTAGTGATGCTAATGCGTGGGTTATTAAGTGATGCACAGGTTTTATCTGTTTGACCATCATGTACTCTGATATTCCTCTGAGGCAAGGATTCTTAGCGTGGTGCCTTAGACAGACTAGAGCATGGGTGAGAACTACAAGGTGGAGGCAAAATCTCTTGGGGAATGATGCTACCAAGCTAGAGGAACTAATAAAGTGTAGAAATGATGATGATTCCCCCTGTAATTCTATATATTTGCCTGTCCTTTGTAGTTCACATCTTGCAAGGTATTTTTGCTCATCAGTAATTGTTAGATAAGCATACGAAATTGTGTCCATGGACACTTTTTGTGTGCAGCAAAGAAGTAACGGCTTGGTCTTTCAGATGCAGCCTTTGCAGCTGTTATCTTTTCCAGTCTCAAACTGAGGCTTTGTTATCAGTGCACATTGTTACAGAAGTTATATTTCAAATCTGTCTGTAATAGTGAATGGCTCCCAGAGGAAATGGAATGTTCAGCTCATAAACCAGATATGCGTCACAGTTGCATTTTCTGTTCTTGATGGCTGTATACATTTTTTTCACGCAGTCACTGAAAAGTACTTTGATATGTTGGTAAAATGCAATCATCGCTCACAGCTTTGTTAACTGGCAGTACCTAAATTGTGATGAATGAAATCAAGTAGTTGAAATTGATGCTGATGAAAAGTAATCTGGAAAAAGAATAATTCTGTTTTAGCCACATCCAATAACCATGTGGTCAGATAAAACGAAAAATCAAAAGTATTAGCTAGGGGTGAGCTGGATGTAGAACTGGGTTATGCTTCTATGCCTAACCCTTCTCATTCCAAATGGCCACAAGTGAAAACAGCAAAAGGCTGAATTTGAAGTACAGTTAACTGGCTCTTGTTCTCCGCTTCCTTTTCTGATGAGAATAAACTCATGAGAATATCTGATATTTCTTAGAGATAAGATACAACCCACATTAAGAAGCCCATTATTTTTGATTCAGTATTGAAGAGGACAGAGGTATCAAGTTTCCTGTGATTTAACTATGTTTGTTTAAAAAAAAAATCAAATATATTTCTTGTCCCTGTTACTGATATTTGAAGGCTGTTTCAGAATCTCCATGCATGATTAGAAATTTTCAACTAGAACTCCAGTATTCATGCCTATTTTGTGCACACCAATATTGTTTTTTAGCCTAAATGGATCTTTTCCCTTTAGTATGTATCAGTCCAGAAACTTATTTTTTCAGTATATATCTGTCCTATACAACTTTTCTTGTACTCAGTGGAGCTAGCCAGGATCCAGAATTCTCATACAAGAGAATAGGGCTCTCCATTTACCTAATCATGTTATTATCCTTTGTCCATACCTTTAGTTTTTCAATATATGGGTCCAGAATTGTACACGGTACTTCAGATGAGACCTCAACAGTGCTTTGTACTATAATTCCCCTGCTTCTGCATCCCATGTACCTCTGTATTTGCAGGTAGTTCTTGCTGGGACTGTCTTGCTTCGTACATCCTAGCATTCTTTTTGACAAGCATATTGTATTTGTGCCACAGGCATGTTTATAGAGAGAAAATAATGCTCTATCAGGGCACAATTATAGAACTAGAGGTCTAGAAACTAAAAGCTAATCTGTGTGTGTTCCACACATGCAGCACCAGTTGATATGCAGCTGGGCTTGTGTACAAGAAAAACCCACTGAGAAGCATGCAGAGCCCTCTGAGGACCTGGATTTCCCCAGCAGCCTGTGAAGGGCTAGGGAGCTCATTAAGGGAGCAGAAAGGCTCCATGGCAGAACTCCCTCTTTCTCTCAGATCTCCACGCCAACGTGCAGCAGCATGTCTTCTGAATACTCAATGTAGAAATAGGTTCTAATTCTTAGGGAGCACCAAGCTAAAAAATTTAAAAGTGTAATGAAGATGGCTACATTAATGTTTTAACATAATTTCGAGTATGTATACAATACATTGTATATACAATTTTATTTTGTACATTGTATATACAACACAATACATTGTTCTCACTATGAATTGCCGCTTGTGTGTTTGCAGGCTTTGTGGGTTTCCATCAAGGACACCAAAAATGATCTGCTGCCAGATGATACCAGTGTTCCACTCTCCTATTATCAGCTGTATCCAAGAATCAGAGGCTTACAAAAATCGGTGAACATACTGTAACATTCCCTAAAAATACACAAAGCGCAATAATAAATAAAGTTTGGAAAAGAAAATTCCCTCCTGATTTTGCCAATTTAGTTTATACCCTACAAGAATAAAATTTAATTACTCTTATCTTAATTATCCTTAACTTGGTATGTGCAGTAACTGCAGGTATTATTATCAGCCATAAAATTATTCAGCCACAGAATTTACCTAAACTGCCCAAAGCACTATTTTCCATACACCTATCTCAGTTAAAAATGCTTTGCTTTAATTTATTCTAAATTCATTGAACATAAATTTTATTGGAGTAAATTCTATTTTTTGCTGATAAAGGACATAAAAGTAGTGATTAGTTTTTGGAAAAGGTTTCCATAGGGTATGCCTATGGAAACAGCTTATCTTCTTTTTTAAATGCCTGTACTGCTTTCACTCACCTTGCGTCCACGGGGCACATGTAAAACTGGAATTAACTTCAGAGTCTTATAAAATTGGGTCAAAGGCTAAGAAATTTATCTCCACAGCTACTTCTGCACCTGTTTCAGCTGCTTCTTGAACTTTGAGCCTAAGCTTCTCGATCACGCAGTTTTTCTATAATTTCTTTCTCCCTCCCCCAAAATTAAGATTGTGTTTCCCAATACAATATTCAAAAAAACCAAACCCTGTACTAATTACATTTCATTTTCTAACCTTTTTCTGATCTTGTTTACGCTTTCAGCAGCTACATCAAAAGTGTGCTTTGTTCTTTTACATGTGTTCTGTTCTGTGATCCTTCCCATATGAAATTCAGATTTTGCTAGACTCTTCTGGGCAGGTAAAATCTCTTATTTGTGAGCTTAGAGAAGCCTCACTTTTTAGATGAAAACAACTAGTGGATTATGATGATCAGATTTGAACAGCTAGCTGAGGAAAGAATGCCAAAAACCACCACAAAGATAAAAAAGGGAAAGTTGAAATAAACCAGAGAAGAGCAGAAACATAGATTTCTGGAAGCAGTTAAGGAGTTTGCTTTACAAAAGAGTAAGCAAGGGAGATGTTATTGTTGGAAAAAATACTTTCTGCCAGAGGTTTGGTTTCTGGCATCAACTTTCATGTACACACATGATTAAAGAGAACTTTTCTTGGTGGAAAAGTTTTCCTCCTTGGTGGAGGAAAAGTAAATCCCTGGCTGGCAGAAAGTGAACTACAAATAAGCTGTGACGTTAAATTTGTCAAGGGGGTTTTAAAGGTGATTTTTTTTTTTTTTTTAATGGGTTCTGAAGGTTCAAACGTGGTTTATTCTACTTTCTTCATCACAGGCCCATGTATGCTAGTGGCTTCTAAGACAGGATCTGGTGGAGTCTGTGGCAGAGCTGGTTTGGGGACACTATAGGAATCACATAAAAGTTGACCTTGAGACAGTGACTCTATGCAACCTAGCAAAGCAAAGTGAGGCAATGATTTATTGAACTAGAAGTGACCATCAGAGAAGAGCTATCTCATGAGTTCCACTTTTCCACCACTAGGGATCTATGCATGCTATCACAGGGGTTTTTATAAATACGTAGTCTGGACAATTAATCCATGTGATTGTAAGATCAGTTGATCTACCTTTCAAACATTCCTTCAGTATTTCTGCTTTTGTATACTTGGGCTGCATCAAAAGCAGCTTGGCCAGCAGGTCAAGGGAGACGATTTTGCCCCTCTGCTCTGGTGAGACCCCACCTGGAGTCCTGCATCCAGCTCTGGAGCCCTCAGCACAGGACAGACATGGACCTGTTGGAGAGGGGACAGAGGAGGCCACCGAAATGATCAGAGGGCTGGAACAGCTCTGCTGTGAGGACAGGCTGAGAGAGTTGGGTTGTTCAGCCTGCAGCAGAGAAGGCTCTGGGGAGACCTTACTGCAGCCTTTCAGTACTTAAAAGGGACCTATAAGAAAGATGGGGACAGACTTTTTAGCAGGGCCTGATACAACAGGACAAGGAGTAGTGGTTTTAAACTAAAGGGGAGGACATTCAGGCTAGGTATGTAGAGTAAATTTTTTACAAAGGTGGTGAAACACTGGCCCAGGTTGCCCAGAGAGGTGGTCGATGCCCCATCCCTGGAGACATTCCAGGCCAGGCTGGACGGGGCTCTGAGCAACCTGATCTAGTTGAAGATGTCCCTGCTTATTGCAGGGGGCTTGGACTAGATGAGCTTTGAAGGTCCCTTCCAATGCAAACCATTCTATTATGATCCTATGACTCCTGTTCCCAAAGACAGTGGGAAGCAAATACTTGGTAAGCAGGGAGTTCGGTGTTCAATGAATAAGGTTTTGGAAATGTCTTTGTCATTTACTCATCGTAAAAAGACCAGTGGACACCTTTTGGCATTGTTCTTGGTGATATATTTGATTACACGATCAATGATTGCAATAGTAATGGCTTCCCGGTGTTTCTTTCCAATGTAAGTAGTTGGTCTGGGTGCCAGAAATATTATTTCTGGTAAAAAAGAGGAGGAACGATAATTATCAGGAAACCGTATTAGAATGTAAGCCATTTTGAGAAACTCAAAAATTCTTTTAAGTTCTGTACTTTTTTGCATTACAATTTACATGTAAAAGAGATTCAGAAAAGCTGCTGACTCGCTGCTTTGCTTACTCTAAGCAAAGTAGATTAAATAAATACATTGTTGCAAAGAAAGCATGAGAAAGTGATTTTTTAATTATTATTACAGAAGAGGGAGTTGGGTTAGAAAAAGTCCTTCCCCTGAGAAGTAACGCATCCAAAATAATCTTGCAATGGAAAAAAACAAAACAAAACAAAACTAAACTCAAACAAGTGGTAATTAACAGAGCTAGTTAACATGCTGTTCTTTAAAAGTTAAAGATGTACATCAGTTGGAGACGGGATATCAAATATCAGTAGGGAGAACAGCAGGAACCTTTTTCCACTGGATGAAAGGGATAAAAAGAAGAAAAACAAGCCTCGGTTGCACTAACAGCTGACTAAGCTCCTGACGTACCCAAAGCGCAGCCAGTTGTAATGAATACCAGGGAAAACAGTATCTTCTAAACAAAAGTGCTGCTTGTTTGGAAACTTGAAGTCGAGATAAAAATGTAAATCTCAGAATAACATTGAAGTAGAAGATACACTGATCACAGTGAAACACAATGCTGCAGTTGTGGCCTGCTTGCAAAATATTTTCTGCTGTACTCTGGGTGAACCTGAGCCTTTAGGGATTGTGGGCAGGGAGGCCCAGCTGGCATAGAAATGCAAAATTCCAGTGTGTGAGAAAGAACAGGAGGCATTACTCTGCACCTCTGGGCTTTAGAGAGAGGGAGGTGAAGCCGGAATGAATATTCTTTCCTTTTCACATGTGAAAAACTTTGCAGATTCAAACAAAGGAGAAACTTTGTCACATCGTCCAGTGTAAAGACTGCAGAGTTGAATCTGCTGCACAAACTAAAATATTTTAAGGGAAGGCAAGAAAGAAACAGAATTTAGGAGAGCTTCTCGTGATTTAAAATGTGTGTTTGCTTACAGTTCTCTTTCAAGGTGTTTTCGTAAAACTTAAACTCTGAATTCCACTCGCACTGGGAGCTTCTGAGTAAGACACGATGTTCTTGTGGTAGCAACTCTTGCTAGCTTTCTGCTTGATTACCCTCCTGCTTACTTATTGTCCAAGCTGGCAGGAGCTGGGGAAGCATTTTTCCTGCCCTGCAGTCCTCTCCGGTTCTGTGGTTTTTGAGCTCACAGCCCTATGGAGAGGAAGACGGAGACTTTGGCAAAATTAGCCCTTCACCCTCGGTGTATTTGCTGTCATTTTACTGTCCTTAACTTTTCCAATGGGAATACGTAGTTTTATTATCCCTAAACTTGAAATGTAATTTAATTGCTGTTGCAGGCTCTCCCTTAACAAATGAAGCTGACTAATTCAGTGATTTCCCATGCTTAGCAACAGTTGCAAACAGAGAAGTCTGTAAAAGGTATTTACAGTCTATGATTAAATATCAGGCTGTTTTGAGCCATTCTTCCCTCATACGCACTGTACTTCTTTGGCAAGACCCCTAAGATTCAACACCTCAGGAGTAAATAAAGTCTGTAGGACTTTCTAAAGCAGCCTGAGATGGCGACGTTACATCTTGTAGGTTCGGAATGGAAATATGAGTCAGCCCCTCTGAAAGTCAGATTTATTTCTGCCCTACCCCTTTGAGAGCAGGTTGTTTTCCTCCAAGGTGGCACCAGGGGGGCTGCTGCCAGGCCCTGGGGCACTCATGGGCTTTAATGACCCTGCCCAGCCTCCCCAGGACCCCATTTCAGCCCAGCCTGCCCTGCACCTTGGCTGGGGTGGTGGGATGAGCCCTTCCCTGCTGCCCGAGGGGGAGCCCCAGTAGCCCCCAGGGCATCTCTGGCCGCTGCAACCCAAGAGGTGGGTGGAATGTGAACGTGCCCCTTCCCTGGGTGAGGGCTGACGGCAGCGAGGCAGCAGAGCGCCGCTCTACACTTTAATCCAGGCTCATGTGACTGTACAGACATAGGTGGCCTGTTTCACTTCATTTGGCTCCTAACGAAGTAAGCGGTAGTTTTCCTTGTGACGGCAATGGAAGATGACTGGGCTGCTCAAAAGGTCTGCTCCTCTGGCGTAACTGGTTTTAACCAGGCTGCTATACAACAAAAGAAGATAAAGACCACAAGGAAACAGGAATAAGCTACAAGCAACACAAACCAAGAAAAGCCAGTGGAAAAACAAAACAAAACAAAACAAAACAAAAACAAACCCCAAACACAAACCAAACCAACCAACCAAACAACAAACAAAACCAAAACAAAATAAAACGACCACCACAACAACAGAAAAACACACAAGCAGAAAGAAGCATGTCTATTATAGAACAAAAATAAGAGCTCTGGAAAAGGAAAATTGCTGGAGAGCCATGGACTAATTTGGGGTGCCTATACTTTTTCCTTGGAGACAGTGCAACTCCTTCACTAAGGAGCTGTGTACTTCCACTCTACTGTCAGGAAACGACTAAAGCATGAAAACACTGTGTGAGAAACAAGACAGGGGGATCAAAAGAAAGAAAAAAGAGGTAAAGTCTGAGCAGGCAATACTAAGATAGATTATGCTAGGCGATTTGAATCCAGAGGAAATGGGATTATGCACCTTTCAAAAGAGAACGGACCTCTCCCCTTCTACCCAGCTGAGAAGTGGTAAATATAGAGACAAAACCCAAAAAATTTACTTCATCGGCAGCAAGAGAATGGATAAAAACTTAGCTCAACTGTTCTTTTTTTCAGTGAGAAATAACAGTGATTCTTTCCGCCTGTTCAGTAATTCCCGGTTACAGGATTTAAAACTATTTTTGGATTGGGATTGGAAGTCCCAGTGAAATTCCGAAGTCCCTCCTCCAAGTTATTAAGGGAGGACAGACACAAAGTCTGGTCACATTAAGTTGTGTAGGAAATAGGCTGTAAACAAGGGTGGAGGTAAAACTTAGAGAAGATGCACATGGGGGCACCAAAAGAGCATCCACTTCAGAGTCTACTGGGCACGCTGGCCTTGATACACAAGCTCTCACAATACATATGGAAAGGGTACAATGGTGTTGCCCCAGAGTCCTCCTGGTTATCCATCACCTTGATGTAAAGGAACTGGATATAAGCACGGGAAAGCAGCACAATTTTTGCATAATTTCTGTCGTTTTTTTCAGTCCTTGATTTCTTGAAACTACCAAGAAAGTTGCTGGGAATGTTTTTTTTTTTGTGAGGAAGGCACTTAAGCCAGTGTAGTAATTTCTTCTCTCATTGACACAGAATCACAACTATTTCCTGCTCTTTCCTTCCCCTTCTCCCTCTCATCTCCCCTCTTTGCTGCCTTTCTTTGCCTTTCCTTCTTTGTTATTGATTCAGGCTGAATGTGAACTGGCAGTCATTTGAATGTGACAACCATACTCTCAGTCTCTCAAGATGATTCTGTAGACATTTTGAAATTGTTTTAATTTAGTTCAGCTAACTCCCACACACACTTTTTATGCTATAAAATTGATTAGAGATTTCACTGGAGACTACAGAATGACATTCTGTTAGTACCTTAAAAATAGGGAGAAGTGTTCTAGGCTTCTTTTACAGGCAGGCTTACGTAACATTTAAATGTACACTTGATATTGTCTTTGTTCACAGGTAATGTTTCAACTTGCTGAGGTTTAAGCTTTTCTTCATAGGAGTATGTTTGATTAGTCAGTAAGATGTCAGAAAAGCGTAAATTTCTAGAAGTTATAAAAGCCACTGAACTCATCCTCTTATATTGCTGCAGGTGAATTTATTCTTGCATGCAAGGCATCCTAAATCTGCCTAAGTAGACTCTTTTTGGGTACTTACACAGTGTGTCTATGTGTTGTCCTTGAGAAAAACACCAGGGTATGGTAAATCATTGGACATGTGTACAGTTCAAGTTTAGTCAAGGATCAGTCAACTTGTAATTACTCTTCATATTTTAAAATACAGATGTATCTGTTAAAATAAATGCAGATACTGGCCTTAATTATAATTTTGTACTGATGTGTTTAACCTGTATTTTTGAGTAGTGTAATTAGTACAAAGATTTTATCTGCTGTCTTTATACCCAGTGGCTATAATGTTTTATAAATAGCCTGAAACAAACGTACAATTTAGCCCCACCAGCACGGAGAAATCACATAATTCCTTCCCAAGCTGCTCATTTTGATTTAGGATCTGCTTAAGCATAAGGATGTATTTGGTTCTACTGACTTAAACAGGTTTTGTCAGGCTTTGTCTTTTCACTGAACTGAGATTAATTAACATGCATATTTAAGCATTTTCCTTATTTTGCTTAGGTTTCCTGAAGGATGTGTGACTGGATAACTACTCACGGCTGTTCAGCCTACAGGTCGTGGACTCAAAGCTAGAGACAGCACAGAGGGAAAACACCTATGTGTTCATTTGAAGGAGCTTTGAAGGTAACCAGGCCTATTGGCACAGATGTCCAGACTTCCACTAGAAACTTCTGGAATTTCCAGGTGAAATCCTGAAAAGCTGAAAGATCTGGAAACCCTTAAGCTATTTCATTTGTAATCATGTCTGTTATCACATTACATTATGCAGTGCACCACTCCCATGTTGTCAGAAATAGGGGTTAGATAGTCAGGAACTAGGTTATTGCATGGAACTTGTCAAATGAGTGTTACTAATATGTAGCTACTAGAAAATTAAGCCATAAAACTGTAACGAGATTTTTACTTTGTTATTGTATGTGGCTTTCAAAATATACTTGAAAAAGCTATAACCTATTATTCTGTCAAGCAACTTGCTCAAGTGTTTTTACCACTTCAACAACATATCAAGCAATATCCATCTTAGAGAAATTTGTAAACTGTCAAGATTTTTATAAAATAATCTATTTCAAGCTAGTCTTCACCAAGATTAAAATGAAATCTGTTTAAAGAATACAATAGACATGTGACAGAACTATCAACTCTGTGTGTTGAGAGTTGCTGGTAAATCAATATGGATGCTAGGGCACCAGGCACTTTAAAAATCGATATAATACATAAATAAATATAACATTTGAATTACAGTTTAACACTGTGTGTACAGACATGTGATTCATCTTGACACAAGTAAAACATGCTGTATAATCAACAGAGCTGACATTCTCTAAAGCACCAAAGAATGCATATGATCAAAGGATTGGAAGTCAAAAATTATTTTCAGGCCTGCTGACTGGCTGGTCTAATGGCAAGTTTAACCTTCTGATGACTCAATTTTTGCACTTGTGAGATTAGGACAAGTATTTTGAGATGCTCCGCTATGCAAAATATTATTAAAATTAATTATGGCTAGGAGGAGTACATTTCCCATTCATAGTCACATTTATGCACTGAGTTCTTCTGAAGCCAGTACTGGATTACTGGGTTTGGAAGGCTTCCCAGGAGAACTGCACCTGGGAAGTTAAAACTGTTTCTGAGCCTGGTGTTCCTCTTTTCTTTCGCACCTTTTAAAAATGTCTTTATTTTTTTATTTGGTTGGTTGGTTTGGGTTTTGTTTGTTTGTTTTGCCTTTGGTTTTTGTTGTTTGTTTTTTGAAGAGCTTACAAAGCATCTAGCACTGCCCTAAATGCAAGGTGAAAAATGTAGGAATAAATGAACGAAATGGCACAACCCATTTCATTTCCTGATTATCAAAAGAAGGAAAAGAGAATGGCAGAACAGTGACAATAAGCAGGTCAGACAGGCTGTTACGTAGTCAGTACCCAGCTTGCCTGGTAGAGCACAGGCCTGGGAGAGAACTAAAGCATCCTGTTTTCTTCAGTCCCATGTTGTGTACATCTATGATCAGCCTTAGAATTACTTCAATTTAGTATGGTGTACCTACAAAAATATCATGCATTAAGAGAAAACACATTCTTTTTATTCCTGAGCTATGGCTGACCCGAGCACTTTGTAGCCTGTGAGAAACCCACTAGAGTTCTTATTAATTAATTTCACGATTTGTAGGTTATAGGTGACAGGAGAGGCAAAAGAAAAAGGAAAATAAATTTTTCAAAAATGAAAAAAACGCTATTCTGGGAAACTTGAGAAAGAGTCCCAGTCTTCAGAAGATGTTTTCTGGGGCTTGATTTGGGCACAACAAACATTTGCAGGAAACAAAAGGTTAAAGGGAAAGGAAACAGAGTGAGCACCTACCTATAACTTGTCTTGAACTGTTTTAAAACAGGAATTAAGAATTCCCAATGCACCACGAGGACAAGCAAAAAGGATGTGTCTTTATACTGTGACCAGAAATACAAAGGTGCTACTGCCTGAGTGTTCTTAGTTCTTTCATTTATTTGATAAATATTTTGTAGGCAGAAGTTCAGTTCCCTTAATTCCCAAACAATCTAAGTACCATGACTTCTCCACTACCCCCTTTTATATTTAAATATACTCACAGCGAACTTCTGGAAATTTAGTCAGATTTGGGTAAGTTAGCAAGGCTTCGCAGAGTCAATAACTGAAAGCTTCTGGTAGGAGTATTATGTTCAACATGAGCAAGACTGAATCTCTGTTCTTGTTGAATTTAACATACAGAAGCTGGAACATTCAACCTTTGATATTTTATTTCAACAAAAACATCACTTTGCCCTTAATCCATAAATAAGTCCTGGTTTATCATCTACCAAACTACCTGAGCAGAAGCTGAGGGCACCACATATTACGTGCTTGATCAGAGGGAGTGATAATCATGCTGAGATGGTAGTACTCACTTATAGGACTGAAAAATGTATGAAGGTGAGTGTGTTTAAAGAAAGCTTTTTTTCAAATATTTTTTTAAAAAGGTGTTTAGCCTTCAAAATGTCCTTACTTTTAAAAAAGAAAAATTGGAGTGGGCTAATGGAAGAAATAGATAGGTCCAATCAGGTGAAATGGAGAAAGAAGATTTTAAGTAATGAGTCGGTGTATACAAAAGACAGACGCAAAGTAGCAGGAAAGAGGGTTATAAAACTTGAAACGTGTTTTTTGTTTGTTTGTTTGTTTTTAGAAAACATTTAAACAAAGGGAAGTCAAAAGCATATTACCACTAGAAATGTACCCAAGCTATAACACTTAGATCTGGAAATTTTGACATTTGAAATTTGATTCAGACCCCTATATTCTTACCCTTTTAATCCTTGATAGAAAAAAGATTCTTAATGTAGGATAACATATTTACACTAATAACACCAAACCGTAAACATGTTTTCATTTAAAATACAACAGCAGGAAATTTTGTTTATTGATGTCTTACAAAGATAGATTTGTAGTTTTAAAGATTTTAAACGCTTCATCTGAACCAAAGTTTAGACCAAAGAGAATACTAATATAATGATCACAAGGAATGAGGGAAAAAAGTTTTAAGAAAGAAATTACTTGAAAAGTTGTTGATGGACTGTTTCAAGTGTTTAATCCTGTCTGAAGGGGAAGGTGTACAGGTGAGTGAATGAAGAAGAAACATTGAGATAAGGTGAGGTGTTCGACAGAAATAGTAGAATTGACAATGTACTTACATAGTGAGGTCATGCAAAACCCTTCTGTGACAAGACGATGGCAATTTTTGGTAAAAGACAAGACATTCACAAATAGTCATGGATGACACAGTGGAAAGGTTACTAATGCACCACACTTTCGGAGAGGAATGCAAAATCAATAAGAACTAAACCTGTAGGACTAACTGTTTTCTTCATAGCATTGTCCATTCTGAGCGTAAATTATGCCCCTTCCCCTGACCTGGGTCTACTTAGAGTGACAAGTCTTCAGGGAAGAGACTGGCCATTATTTCATTTGCTCGGTTCTTGTGTCTTAGGCTAACTTAATAAACTTGCTTGATAACAGAGAAACTTCTTGAGTCTTCGGCGTTTCCTACACGGGAAGATCACAGAATGTCACAGGAGGCAGGTACTTACAGGAATATTAGGGGTAGCACCAAAATATTTCTTGAAAAGACAGGATTTTTTTTTTTTTTTTCTTGATGGGTAGAATGCTGCGATACAGTCCGGGCTCTATTTTTTTTAGTCTGAAAATAACTCAAACTTGAAAGCAGTAACCTTTAAACCTTTATAGCATAAAACAGGGGGGTGGGAGGAAAGAACGTAACTTCTGTACTGCTCATGGAAAGGGTGATCTTTATGAACATATTTGAATTAGGGCAGGCGTGGAGCGTGATACTTTCTCAGTGCCCTAAGGGGCCACAAACGGTATCGAACTACAACCGGCTGAAACTGGAAAGCGGCGGAAGGTGGTTGGCAGGTACACACCCTGCGGGGGAGCGGAGAAGCANAAAAAAAAAAAAAAAAAAAAAAAAAAAAAAAAAAAATAAATAAAACGGGGGCCCTGTTACGAAGAAACTGAAAGACAAAAATTAACCGCAGCAGATAACTCAGGGCCTGATTACAATCAAACATTTGCTCGGTGACCGACCGGGCGGCGCCCCGGCAGCTGCCGGCCCCGCATTCCTTCACGCCCCGGCGGTCGGGCGGCGGCTGGGGGCCGCTCTCCCCCCGTCACGGCTGCCCCTCCACGGGGACCAGGAGCTTTTGTTAGTCACCCCCCCCCCGGCTGCCCCACGGCCGCGGGCAGGTGGGAGGCGGGGGCTGAGGGAGAGGAGGAGGCGGCGGGCGGGCAGGTGAGGGGCGGAGGGGGGAGGCGAAGGGCAGGGCGCCGCCGGGCCAGGCCCCGCCCGCTCTCCCAAGCTGCTCCGCGCCGCAGCCGAGGGGGAGGTGGAGCCGCTTTATCGGGAGCCGAAGTGGAAATTTCCCCCTCAGTTGCCGGCTCCGCCGCGGAGGAGACGCTGAGGAGAGCCGCCCGCCCTCGCCGCCCAGCGCCGTGTCCCGTCTGCCCGCCGCTATGTCCAACTACATCCACGTCCCGCCCGGCTCCCCGGAGGTGCCCAAGCTGGACATCACTGTCAGCGAGCGGGAGGGGCCCGGCTACCGCCAGGGCGCCCTGCAGCTCCTGCGCCGCCTGCGGCCCCACTGGAGACCCGAGGAGGTGACGCTGCAGGTACGAGGGAGGCCGGGCGCGCCGCCGGGGCCTTGCGCCTTGGGTGCCCGGCGAGGGATGCGGCAGCCTGGGCTCGGGCAGGGAGGGAAGAGAGGCAGAGGGAGGAAGGAAGGGGGGAGGGCGGGCGGCCATTGTGCGGGGGAGCTGCCGCCTCGCTTCCTTCCCCTCCCCCTCCCCGCTCGCTCTCCGAACGCAGCCCCCTGCGCCGAGCCCCATTTGCTCGGCAGCCTGGCGGCGGGGCGTGTCGGCGCGGCAGCATCCCCTGCCCCCTCCCTGCCCTCCTCCTCTTTCCCCCATCGCTCGCTTTCCTCTTCCTCCTTTCATGCCCTCACCGCTGAAACTTGCCTCCCCTCGCCCCCCGGTAGCGGCGGGGAGAGCTCTCCCACCCGCTCTCGGCTGCCGGCCCCGCCGCATGCACGACCCCCGCTGCCGGCCCGGGGGGTGAGGGCTGCGGTACCGGTGAGGGACGGGGCGGTGAGGGCCAGGGCCCCATGAGCCGGGCAGGGGGTGTTCGTGAAGCGGTGGGGGGGCTGCCCATCCCCCGCAGGGCAGAGGAGGGGGCGGCTGCTGAGGTAACGGGGGCGCTCGGCCATCGGCCCCGGAGCCTCGGCGGGCTCTGCCCGCGCCGTCGCGTGTTAATAAATATAAATATAAATATAAATATAAATGTAAATATAAATGTAAATATGCGCCTTGGGTTAGGTGCGGGGTTTCTGGTTTTTAGGCTGACGGTATCTCGGCAAGTGTCAGCCCCGTTAGCGTCCTTGCTCGCATCTGTTAGTCCCTGCCGTGCGGGGAAGTATCGCCGCTTAGTGTCTGGTATTCTCTAGGTGAGCGATCATTCATATTTGACGAGTCATCTGCCCGAGGATTGGCTGCTTTTGTGCTTCTAGAATATACGTAACCTGGCCCCATGCAAGTCTCCAGTCAATTTACCTGGCTGAAGTAGCAGTTCAGTTGCAGCCTGTGTTTAGTCGAGCGTTTTGTTGCACGCTCTTAAGCTGCGTTATTCGGCAAGTTATTAATATGTGGAAGTGCTTTATTTAGTGAAGTTCCTCTGAAGAGAGCTGCTGGAACTAATTTATGTAGAAAAACTGAGCACATTGAGGTAATAGCACGTAAATTGACTGATATTTTTTGAAGTTTCTTGGTAGGAAAAGAAAATTGACATACGCCAGTCCAGTAACTATGAAAATAAAACTCATGAGGTTTTTCTAGGTAATTTCTTTGAGGGCTGTAGGCATTAAGTTAAGCACAGTCCCAACGTCTTGAGGTGCAATGAAGATAGATTTACAACTAAACAGGATTCTTAGAATTCATAGAGTATCCTGAACTGGAAGGGACCCGTAAGGATCATCAAGTCCAACTCCCTGCCCTTTGCAGGATTACATAAAATTACCGTTATTTTTCTTCTTTCAGTTCTCTGATGAGAGTACTTCTCAACAAAATGTTTTGATTTCTTTCCTACAGGAAAACTAATAAATGAAAGTGAAACATTTTCTTATCGGGGGGGATGACTAACCTTGTGGGAAGGTTCTAGTAGGTTTAAATAAAAAAACATGTTACGTCCTTCCTCTGTCACCTTCTTCAGAAGAAGCAATTAACAGAATAAAAACCACTGGTACCTTTGGTGCAAAACAAGGACTAATTTGACTGGTCATGCAATAGCAAAGTGATAGTCTACAGCCTGTGGTTAGAGGTTTCTGTCTAAAAATTGTTGTGAGTTTTGCTTCAGCCAAGTTACTTTAAAACCCAAACTTTTAAACTAGTTTTTTTTTTTTTAATTATTATTATTCATTTTGCTTTTTTGGACAGCGGAACATCCTATTGGTGAAGCTCTTTAATAGCCTTTTATTTTTATCTCTTTAGTCTGTGTTTAAACTGCTGCGTGCGTGTAACAAGCAAGAATGCATGTGCTTTGAAACTAGTTGTATCACCACCATTGCTGCATTCTGTTAGTTGCACATGCATCATGTACAGTAAAATGCTGGAAGAAGACTGGTTTTATTAAGAGGATGCAGGAAACAGAAGGTCTTCCTTGGAGCTGTCTCACTAGAGGGACATATGTTTAGGAGGGAGATGAAAATGACAGTCATGTGTTGCATGGAAAATACGCTTGAAACAACAGTATCATGGCAAAGTAGACAAAGAACATTGATGGGTGGAACAAACTACTGCTTCCTCTGAATGCTGCTGCTACCTGCCTTTGCTCTTAGTGCCTCTTGGGTCAAACCAATTAGTAAGAAGTTGGAGAGTTCAGACTTTGACTTTGTAAGAGAAGTTAATTAACTTTCTAAAGTTTACTGTTGTGTGTCAAAATTGTTTAGTCAGCTAAAAATTTTAAAACAGTAGTTAGAAAATGTTAATGCTTAATCCTCACTTTATCTAAGATTTATATGTATTTAAAACAGGAATATATTTTAACATTTTAAACTTTTTTTGCAGAGAACATATATGTAGGACAGAGGATACAAACTTAAATCTTTAGTTCTTTAATTATCCTTTTATTGCATTATTTAACAGAAAGTTGATATTAGCCATAAGCATTGCCAATTATTTGCTGAATCACAAGCAGTTCTACTGTAATCTATCTCTTCCATCTTAAATTATATGTGAATGTTATCACTACAAACCAGTACAAATGTTCAAGTTCTTTTACATTGGTAAGGAGAAACAAAATTTTTCTGTCTAGGCACTGACCTTCGTGTAGATACTTTCTGCAGTTGTCATCTGAGGATGTAATAGGAGCTGCATAGAACTAGGTATTATATTTTCTAACTCTTAAATTCCTGAAGCTTGATTTCTCTGCTTTACAAAGCAGTGTCATTAAACCGAATCTGTGCTTTTTGCAGTAGCCACTTTTGATTCTCTAACGGGTGATTTTGGTAATAAAATTGTAGCGTGGTTCAGGTTGGAAGGAATCTCTAGAGGCCTCTCTCCCGACCTGCTCTAAAACTCACTGCTTGCCGAATTCAGGAGTCGGTTGTGGTGAACATGAGAAAATGTTCTTTTGGATTTCATAAACAAAAATGCTCTTCAAAACTCATTCAAACCCTGTTTTGAGTTAGTGAACAGCTTGAATTGTGACAGTGGACATTTCAAATTTTATATTCTGAACAATTCTTTATTAATGAAAGATGAACTCTTTAATTACTTAAAGAGGTTCTATCATCCTTCCTAATGTAAAAATACAATCACAGTTTGGAATCTCTTGCCAGTCTTAAGATTTTTATTTTCTTCTTTTAAGGAAATTAATTCATGTTAGTATTTGAAGGTCAATGTTCAGTTACAGTATAGGAAAGTTGGTTACCACTTTAGTAAGTACAGATTCAGGATTCTTTATCTCATGACCTATTCTACATCTTGCAAGTCTGGTCATAATGAAGGATTCAGTAGGTTAATATGCAATTTCCTCTCTGCAGTGTAATGTTATGATGCAGGAAAAACAATCTGTATTTCTTTGCATTCTGAAGTAATCTTTAACGTTGAGAATAAAAGCTGCTTGTTTTTATTGGTGAAAAAGCTTAATATTAATAGTGTCAATTTACACCATTTTTTTGGATAGACCAGCGTGATAACTTGTGTGTGAAAAAAAATCGGCTGCGAAATCTTATAAAACATAACAAACATTATGTTCTAGCAAACAGTGCTCTTGTCCTGGCCCAAACCTAAAGGGGAAGGGAGGTGGGGAATCAGCTTTGCAAAGGGGATTGAATTCTTCAATAAGACTTCCCTCCCTCCATCCCCCCAAATCCTGCAAGCTCCTATGATTTCCAGATCAGTCTAATTAATTTGGCTTGTGTCGTGTGTTTTTGGGTTGGGTGTTTTTGTTTTCTCTGAAATAATTGGACATTGCTTGATTTCTGGTATTGTGTCTTTGTTGGCAAGATGTACGTCTTTGCACTTAGCAACTCTTCGCATGACTTTCCTGTTGCAGCACTTTGTAATTCTTCGCAAAAATTTATTCCTGTAGCTATGAAATGTCAACACACGAGACAGAGCCATGCTTATAAAGAACTGTACTTTCACCATCAAAACAACACTACCAATTTTTTTATGTATGAGGTTAGCTTTTTCACTGTCTCTTTGCTTTTTCTTCCTGACTTGGGCTTAATAGCTTTGCTTCAGGCAGTATTTTCTGGCTGCTGCTCTAATTTCTTTGCTTGTGTGGATCTTAGCGTTTTCTTTGTAACAAACTATGGTTACGTTCAGATTTCTGAACTAGTTAAAATATTTCACGGTTTATTTAAACAGACTGAGTATGGGATTTAAAGCATTGTAATAAATGACTGGTAACAGAACAGTCTTGGAAACAAACTAGCTTTATATTTTGTATCTCAGTGTCATTTTTCAGGAGAGGTCTTCATTGCTTAGCGGTTTTAGGACATCGTGCTCTTCAGTAGTTATGAAGACAGTCACCACGTAAAGATGAAGCACCGAGTTCACAGATGAACATCCTGAAGTGCCAATGTCTCTAAATGGAGAAGTGATGAGTGAAGGAAAGAATAAGAGAAGTCAGAGTTTCAGAATGGGCTGCGCTGCTGATGTGTTGTGGAAAAACTGTAATTTGAGGTGTGCCTTGAGCACAGAGTCACAATGAGTGGGAAATGCAGGCAGTATTGGATGTAATTTGAGGCTGGGTTGGTTTCTCCATTCTTACTGAGCTTCTGACAAAGCTCGAAAATCTCATGCCCTTGTTGTAAAGGGTTTTTGTGATATCAGCGGGTGGGGCAGCAATCATACATGTGGTGACGTTTTATGTAATTTATGTGCCACGTCACAGTGCATGAGGTCATCCAGCTGTGCACCGTGTAGGTGTGTTTGTATTTATGACTCTGGTTCTAATTATAGAGAATTGGTATTTGTTTAGACAAGGCTTGGATCTGAGTAGGTAGTGGCATATAACTTACGCTATGGACTTGAAACACTGGAAATGAAGATAGCTTATCTAAGATGTTATAGCTCCNCCCCCCCGCCCCGTTCCTTTCCCCCTCTTACACAGATATTTCATGTCAAAATCTTCCAGGGTGAGGAGCAGCAAATTCATTCTTTGAGTTTGGATGAAATTTTAGGCTCCTTTTATATTAGCTTAATTTTTATCTGTAACTGTTGTCATCAATATCGCAACATCTGTAAAAAGATCCAAACTAATTCACAACTTTAGCAGTCTTAACTAGTTACCTGATGTTGACTGTTTTGAGTTAGGAGGATATTCTTCAGAAACAAGACAAAAAATATGTGATTTCTCTTTGGGGTTTTCTTCTGACATAAACAAACAAAAAAAAGCTTTCTCATCTTGTCACGCATTTAGATCAGAACCAGTCCTTGCAAGTGGTGACATATCTTTAGCATTTATAGTAGACTACTGGCTGAGTTTTTAAATGGTATTTATATTGAGAATATGGAGGATGTGAAACTTCAGTTAAGACTTTGAGAGGGGAAAAAAAAAACCAAACACCCTAAAACAACCCACAACAAAAAAAATGGAAACAAGACACACACCATGGAGGGGTGGGGAGAACCCAAATGAAAAAAAACAAACCCAACTTGGTGTACTTCCTTGAAGCTGCAGTGTTGATAGTTTGGTAACCAAAAAAATGCTTAAATGATACTATGTAGCATAGGTGGTGGTGGTATTGCTTTCTCTGTGCTGCTGCACCCCAAGAGATCAGTAGAAAACTATTAGGTTGGTGCGAATGTAATTGTGGTTTTGGACTGTGAATTTTAAATCATTATAACTAGGCTCAAACACGTCTTTATTAATCAAAATAGGAACCATTACAGTCAACAGTTTTGCCAATGAGACATGAGTTTGTTTATTCCTGTAGCATAAAAATACGTGCTTTGGGATTTGACAAACTCTTGGAAAGCACTTTTGTGCATCCTGCTGGTTGTGGAAGTGTTTTCCCTGCAAAAAGTTGTTGAGATGCTTGAAGAAGTGGTAGTCGGTTGGCAAGAGGTCAGGGGAATTTGGTGAGTGAGGCAAAACTTTGTAGCCCAATTTGTATGACTTTTGAAGTGCTGGTTGTGTGATGTGCGGTTGGGCACTATTGTGGAGAACAATTGGGCCCTTTCTGTTGGCCGATGCCAGCTGCAGGCATTGCAGGTTTCAGTGCATCTCCTGGATTTGCTGAACAGACTTCTCAGATGTCATGATTTAACCAGGATTCAGAAAGCTGTAGTGGATCAGACCAGCAGCAGTCCATCAAAGTGCTTTGGAGGTTCTTCTTGTTCAGCCGCTGAACTGGTCGTCGCTGGTTGTCAAGTAAAATCTACTTGTCACTGCACATCACAATCTGATTGAGAAATGTTTTTTGTTCTTGTGCAGAATAAGACAACATGTCAAAACTTTTTTTTTTTTAAATTTTTGGTCAGCTCATGGGGCACCCACTTATCAAACTTTTTCACCTTTCCAACTTGCGTCAAATGCTGAACAACCACACAACAGTCGACACTGAGTTCTTTGGCAGCTTCTGGTATAGCTGTAAGAGGATCAGCTTTGATGATTGCTCTCAATTGGTCATGATCAACTTCCAATGGCCGACCACTATGCTACTCATCTTCAAGGCTGTTGTCCCCTTCGTGAAACTTTACAGATCATGGAAGG
>VWYH01002439.1:19543-62518 GCA_013399365.1 Pampusana beccarii | reverse complement strand
ATTTTAGAAGAATTTCTGGAAACGATGCCCAAGAAACCATGCCCAGAAAATGTAGGGAAAAGAAACTTCCTTAACAAAGTATTATACAAGCTGGGGAAGTAACATTACTCATGCTAAAAAATAATACCATGGAAAGTGGTATCATCTCCTGAAGTGTCAGTAATATACCTTGCAAATCTGAGGGAAAATATCATTTTAAATTACAACCGAACTTCATACCTTTGTGGTTTTGATGAATTAAGTTTTTTAGGTACAACCTGTTTTACAAAGAGTGAAAGCAATATTATCAGTAGATCAGCAGTATTTAAACAAACTTTTAGGAGAAGTATTTTCTTAAAATATTATGTATATGATAAACTGAAGTTTCCTAAAGTTTTTTAGCAGATACATGAAAAATATTAGTGTTATATATTCCTCTTTATATGATAACAAAATAAATGGCATATATATTGATGAAAACAAATGAGAATTCTTAAATGATTAGTGACGTGGGTATTGATTGTTTTTCCGTTCTACTAACAATATGAGTTGACTTGCATCAAGATAAAAATAATACCAACAGTAAAAAGAAATTATTTTCAAGGTACTTGTCTGTATCCTCTTTTGTTCAATGACATCTGAAGGCAGCTTTTAAGAAGTTAAATGACAATGCATGGCAAGACAAGCACCTAAATGCTCTCACACTTCTGGTCCCCTACTAGTCATCAGCCATGGAAGATATTGATTACAAAGGAGAGTGATGCATATTGCTAGCAAGTCTGACAGCAGCATTCTCACACATCATTCAGTATTGAATAGCATGGAGCTACTTGTCAAAGCACAAAATGTCTCATGTTAGTTTCTGTCCACAAGGTCTTGCCAATTATGATCTGTTTCATGAATTTTAATACTACAAATAATAGTGAATATCTTAAAGTTCTGTCAGAAAAATTATTGTGGAAAACAAGTCATGTTTAAGAATAGATTGATCAAGAAGAAAAGTGTTTTCCATGTTATGTGAAATTGCCCTAGTGTTTCATTTTCTTGATCTCTTCTTCATAGGTTGTATATAAAAGGACATCCTTTCTTTCTGAAATATGACAAATGATTCTGACCACAGTAGCTTTCAGACAATGCTAAGGATTGATTAAAGACAATTTTCAGTCTTCTTCATTGTGGCATATTAATTCGTCTTTTGTAAATAATCATAAAAGAAATTACTTAGAAATAGCCTTATTTAGTGTCCAGTGGGTGTTTAATCCAATTAATGTTAGTCCTTGTCCTTTTCATAATGAAATGAGTTTTGCTTTCAATACAACCAGTAGCTTATTTCTTTGGAAGATTTTTTAATATTAGTTTTTTAATTGCCATTTACTCTTGCTATTAATATATTATCAGGAGATTTAAATAAAACAAACTGCTTTCAACACTGTTTCACTGTGAAAAAGGAGAAATTAAGACACAGAATGTTGCACTCAGAGCACAGTAGGACTACTTGACCCTGCTTATTTTCTTAACATTATTTCAGATACCATTAAAGCAGGGTAAGGTTAGCAGGTTGATAATGCATTGCCATTACTTAAAATTTCAGTGAAGAGAAAAATATTTTCCAATATATAATGGCGCTATTTCTTTTCTGTTTTCAAAACATTTGAAATCCATGATCACTTTGACCATTGAACTACTTAAGGAAAAATAAAAATGAAACTTACCTCTTCGCAACCTGAGGCTTTCCAGAAGCCTTCTCTTTTTAAGGAGGGGGAAAAGAGTTTACTTCTATTGCATGACAACCGGTAGCATTTAAAAAAAAAAAAAATTACCCTTTCATTAAATGCATTCTCATTAAGCTCCTTAAGCAAGTAAGATTTCAATGCCTACTGTTTTACAAAACAGGAGTGAGGGAAGAGAGAAAAAAACGATTTGTTATTCATTGGACCTTTCCTCTTTGTGATTAAAATTTCTCCTCCTATTAAAAAAAATAGTAAAAAATAGTGCATTGTGTGAGAAATAGACAATGTGTGTGCATTACTACAATGCCGTGTCCAGAAATGAATCAATGGTGTTAAAGGGGAAAAAGAAAAAGAAAGAAAAAAGAAAATTAAAAAAAAAAAAAAGAAAGAATTTTTTTTAAAAAAAGAGCAAAATAGTCTTAGGAATCTAGCAAGATTTTAAGTAAAGAAAATATTAAATATAGTAACACAGTAATTACACAATATACTTACCTCAAGCCAACTGTTAGTTTCATTAGACCAGAATAGACAATGACAACTCCACAAACTAATAGCCAGTCATTGATCCATTAATCAATCACATCAGTGCCATAAAAATTATTCCTCTTTCTCCCCTTTCACTCAACATGCAGCCACATTCCTGGGGCACAGCACGTGGAAAACAACAACAACAATAATCTAGTATGTAGGTGGATTATTCCTAATAATATAGATGTTTAATTTGCTGTAACAATGAAGAACCCACTATTTATTGAATAAGTTTTTTTTTTTTAAAGAGTCTTAAAAGAGTCATACAAGGTGGTGTCATGCTTTAACCCCAACTGGCAACTAAGCACCACCCACTGCTCACTCACTTTGCCCTGGTGAGATGCGGGAGAGAATCAGAAGAGTAAAAGTGAGAAAAGTCATGTGTTGGGATAAATTCAGTTTAACAGGTACAGTTGCACACACAAGCAAAGCAAAGGGATTCATTCACTACATACCATCAGCAGGTAGATATTTGACATCTCCAGGAAAGCTGGGCTCTATCACATGTAACGACGACTTGGGAAGACAGACGCCATAATTCCAAACACTCTGCCCTTCCTTTTTCTTCTCCCAGCTTTATATTTTGAGCATGATACCATATAGTATGGAATATCCCTTTGGCCAGTTGGAGTCACTTGTCCTAGCTGTGTCCCCTCCCAGCTTCTTGTTCATCTCCAGACTACTTGTTGGTGGGGCGGTGTGAGAAGCAAAAAAGGCCTTTACGTTGTGTGAGCGGCACTGCTCAGCAATAATTAAAATATCAGTGTGTTATGAACACTTATTTTCAGCACAAATCAAAAACATAGCCCCATCTCAGCTATTATGAAGAAAATTAACTCTATCCCAACCCAAACCAGCACAAATAGGTACATTGGACAAATTAATTAGGAAATGTAAGTTCAAAATACATCGTGACATTACTATAGCAAACCTGGGTTTACTTTCTTACTTTGAGAAATTTGTGGGAACGATCTACTGTGGTGTACCTTCAGAATAAAAATACACTGAAGAGGCAATGTTATACCTCATGATAGGCTATTCCAGTTACCAAATACTTTTAAGGAATTGACTCTAACATCTGAAAAAGGTAAGTAGGAAAAAGCTAATAGAAGCCCTGAAACAGATCTACCTTACATTGATTATGCCATTTGTTCTTTGAATAGTAAAATTGGTGTAATTTCTTTAGTAGACTTACCCTATTTATGTGATCTGAATAATGAGCACAAAGAGAATAAATGATTCGGTGTAGTTTATTTAGCATCAGAAAAGAGAAGTCAAAGCTAAAATTAACTTATCTTTAATAAAGTATGTTGTTTCCCTAAACCTAACAGAGTCATTAGCATTATTTAAAGGTAAAAAAGTGTCTTTATTAGCTACAAAAGGGGCAATGAGCTCCTGAAACATTAAGAATAAATAATACGTGATTTACATCACAAGAGCTTCGCTTAATATTATGGTAAACAGTAAGGGAGGTGATAAGACCAGAGTTGACATGGATAGATTCTGTTTTCATCTTCTGATGTGGGATTATCATAAGAATAATAATAGCATAAATTGTCTGCCAAGATGAATTAATATGTAGACCACCGATTTAATAAAAGATCCCAGTGTTTCAAGAATTAAATTGTAGAAAGGCATTTGTTCTATTTTAAAGTAAATTTATGAATAACACCAATTAACCGTAATGCAATGCATTATTAACTTTAATGGTGTGGGTGGAAAAAAACAACCGTTGCAACAAAAAAAAAGTCCATTTGAAGCAGTAAGACTTGTTACATATTTGAAATGTTGGTGGAAAAATCATTAGGTACTATAAAGATGTTCTTACAGTAGCCATACTGATGGTTTAATGGAGTGTCATAGTTTTCAGGGAAGGTTATTATTTTATTATATGTCTGGTTAGCGATAACTACAAATGGTAGGTCAATAAAAGCAAAGCCTCTATAGTCCCTCTTTCTTCTAAGAAGACTTAGAGATGATCCTGGAAATGTTCATTTTAGCTTGAAATGATTTGGTAAATTGTTTACAGCACTAGTGTCTATTCCTATTATTATTAGTGTTCTTATTTATATTCATGTTATGTTTTGTTGTTATTAATTCATAACAAAATATTTATAATCAGAGGATGTAGAGCAAATACAGAGCAAAGCAAGATTAAATCATTTAAATCAAATAAACTCAGTAATTGAAAAGCTCTGAAGAACATTACAGCCGCTCTCCTTTGGACTGTGTGGATCTATGTTGCATACCATCCTGGGCTGCAGTTCAATGTCACAGTGTGACAATGTCTGAAAGATCTTAATATTTACCCAAGAAATAAAAGAAATCATACCATATATGACTAAATATTTCTTAAATGTTTGCTATGTTTCTGGGAGCCATAATATTAATGTATGGAGTTGTCTTTTAAGCAAATCAGTGTTTTCATCAAAAATTTTTTGAAGCTGGCTCTGGTTTCCATCAGCAAGACCTGGCTTCCCTTTACCTAGTTACACAAGCAGGGAATATCCACAGCAGTGCTGTCTGTGCTTAGGGATATGTCAGCCTATCAGAATCACAGAATCATAGAATAGTTTGGGTTGGAAAGGACCTCTGGAGGTCATCTAGTCCAACCCCCCTTGCAGTGACCAGATCATCTTCAACTAGATCAGGTTGCTCAGAGCCCTATCCAGCTTGGCCTTGAATGTTTCCAGGGAAGGGGCATCTACTATCTATCGATAGCTCACTCCTCCAAAGACATCACCATGTCCATCTATCTGTGAATGACCAATGAAGTCCTCCAGTGATATAGCAAGAACATATTGTAATCCGTAAATAGATCTAAACCACTGTGTATAATTCTGTTTATTAATAAGTTATAGAAGGCATTTTTTGCCCTGTTTTTGTCATCCTCCAAATGGTGCAGTGAAACCAACTTCTTTTGCAATATATCTAGGTAAATTCTTCTGGTGTTTGAGCTAATTAAGTTCTCTGTGTTTTCTTTTATCTTTAGTCCTCTGAGGAATAGTGGAGCATTGTATCATTGTTTTTCTATAGCTGCATTTTTATTACACCTAGGACATGGTTGTTTTTCCAACACATTTAATTACTATTCCTGTAATAGCTTTTTTTTTTTTTTAATCAAGAGTACACACTGACTCCCAAATAAGGCTGTAGAATTTTACTTGCCATAAAATTAAACACATTTAAAATGTACAAATTTTCAATTTCATTGAACTGACATGATCAGGTTATGTTCCATGGAAAACACTTTCATGCCTGCTTGATCCAGAAAGTATAAGATTCCACTCTTTGTTAACAAACGAA
This sequence comes from Pampusana beccarii, assembly GCA_013399365.1. Classification (NCBI taxonomy): domain Eukaryota; kingdom Metazoa; phylum Chordata; class Aves; order Columbiformes; family Columbidae; genus Pampusana; species Pampusana beccarii. Next base: position 56,975 of record VWYH01002439.1, on the reverse strand, counting down.
TGTAAATGTAGCTGTCTTTGGTACTATTCAGGGATATAACATCACCGGTTTATGAGATGATCAGATATAAGCTTCTAGATTATATGACTGCATTTAAAACTTGTGAAACAAGCGAAGTGGAAGATGGTTGATTTTCAGAGAAGCCTTTAGTGGGAGGCAGTGACTCTCTTTTTATCATTTTTTAATAGTGGCAAACACTGGCCTTTTTATTTTAGGTGTTAATTTACTGGAAGCTATTTATATTTCCCTGGAAATGTTATTATTTTGTGCAGGGAAGGTATGATCCTTCTAGGATGACTGGATTTATCAGCACTACATCTAAGTACTGGTTCTTGAAGTTCAACACTGTGTTGGAGGTGAAGGATTGCATATTGCAAAGTCTTACACTTCAGGATATAAGAGTGCATGTTTAAGTACGCATTTATTTTAGAGTCAGGGTAAGGAAGGATGTGGAATGGATTATGTATCAAATGATGGCTCATTTTCACTGCTGTCACCTCCAACAATGAGAATAGACAGAGAATCCACCTTCAGCAATTCTCTTACTTTCTTGAGTTTGCCTTTCAGGAGAAATTTTCCAACTAAAAGCATATCATTTCAAAGTCATTGATTCCAGAGATATTTACTCTTTTCTTCTCCCCCTGAGTTTTTTCCCCACACACATGAAGCATTATTATCCATTACTCTGTGTGTTTTCCCTGCAGAAAATATCACATAATTTTCAGCTGTTGTGGGATCTATGAAGGGTATAATGCCAGAGAGGATCTTGGGATGTAGATGCAGTATAACTCCTCTTTCAGTGTGTTACAGTGCTGGATATGGTACTAGCATGTGCTTGGCATGGCAGGGAAATAAGACAGTAATATGCTATGAGGATTCTAAGATTCTGGTGGGGAAGGACTATACTATCTGTAAGGACTATGTGAAATGAAACTGTAATATTGTGGGAAACAGAATGAGTGACAGATTGTGATAGTCAAGATATACCTGCTTCACAAGATTTGATTTGGAGGAAAGTTCATTACACATGATCACATGTAGGTTTTACTTTTCCACTTTGAATTAAGTAACATTACTGGACTTCTATGTAGCATTGCTGTGATGGGCTTGATTTGGTATGATGTAGGCTGTCCTCAATCCCAATGGACGTTTAGAAAGTTCAAGTAATATGTGAAGTAATAAAGAAAATGTGTTGTATGTCGCATAGGTCTACTAATGTCATGTCAATCAACAAAGCCTTGGAAGTAATATTACCAAATTTTACAAAATGGGAAAACATTTTGTTATCTTCGCATTTTTAAGTTTAATTATCCATAAACCTGCTCTCACTCTCTAAAGAGAAACTGAAGCTCTAACATATTTATCTGATTACAGGGGAATCCGTTTTTAATGAAAACACCTAACATGTCAGGACTGAGTAAAATTTGGATAGAATGTCATAAGCAGGGAAACCAGCAGAGGGTGGAAATTTAAAAAAATGTAGCATTGTAGCAACTTATGTTATGATGAAGAAAGATACTATGCTTTGAATTTTTCTATCCCAATATTTAGCTATCCCACTAGAAAGTCACATTATTTTATGTTTCAGTTAATACAGCACAGTAAACATTAACTGAATTGATAGAGGAAGAATTATACCCAAGGATATGCCACGAGATCAATTGATTGTAATTTCTTTGGAAAAAAAGAATTTAAAATTATGGAGTTTGGATAGGCTTTTGAGGGATGAAATATGACCCTCTGAAAAAATTTTAGTTTTTAGATAAAGAATAGTGCTCAAAGAGTGTTTTTTCAAAAACTAGGGGGCAAATAAAACTCAGTAAAAATAAATTATGCTCATTGTTGTGGTTCTCAGGGTAGATACTTAACGTTGTGTAATGAAGCCTGTATACAGCTCAAATACTAGAACAAGTGGACCTTTTGAGACCTAGAGAAAAAAAAAAAAGAGGCCTCAGTTAGCCCACCTTTAATCTTAACATGAATTTCAGTCAGTAGAGGTAAGAGAAAACTGCAGTTCAGAAAGAGGCAGATCTTTCTCTTCAGAAGTGACATAACTGAACAATCATGGCCAACACTGGAATGAAACTCCTTTTGGCAGAAAGATTAACCTGTGGAAGAAGCACTAAAGCTTCTCAGTTGCACTTCCGTAGAAATAGTTTTCAGAGTAGTGCAAAGTACACCTGCTATCCTGGAAATATCTCAGCGTTCTTTGTATGGGACAGTGACAGTGTTTAGAACTAAGAGGTAATTTGCCAGATCTAATTTTTCTTATTTTTGCACAATAAATTTGTTCCTTTAAAATTTAATTCCTTGCAGTGAGGGGGAATTCTTGACTCAAATTTTGCATCTATTAATATTCAATAATTCAAATACTTTTAAAAGCTCAAACCCAACTGCTTTTCCATCAGATTTCAAAAATAAGACATTTTCACATTTTAACTGAGGCTGAGCATTGAGTCACCTTCCTCCCAAAGGTGTCTTTGTCAAGTTACAAGTACATGAAACAAGAATAGGACCATAACAGGGAGTGTTTGGACAATTATATTTACCTGTGCAAATTCAGTGATTAGTAATATATTGGAATGCTTTGACTCTCTTTTTCTTTCCCAAATGAAATTAGACCCACAACACAAAGAAAGAAGCAGTATCTTTTAAATTCAGCATAGATTGTTTGCAGTTTTCACAAAATGATCAGACAAAGCATAAAAACAAATTTAGATGAAGAATAGATGCATAAATAGAAGCTTTGGAATTCTGCTAAATTTTACTGAAACATCTGCATGGGCCTAAGAAAAATCCATCCCTCCTGTTTCTGTGAAGGATACTTGGCACAGCACAAAGCCCTCTGGGCTCCACAGCCTTGCACTTCAGTCTCTAATGAGCAGTAGTGTGATCCCTCTGCAAATGCCAGAGCAGTTTGAATTTTGAACTAGCTGAGCCAGTGTCTGAGCTTATTTAAGCTCTGAGATTGCTGTGAGAACAACTAGTAAAGCCTGCAGGTACCATGGCTACCAGCAGACAGTCAGCAGGTATAATTGGCTACTCTGAACTATAGCAGCTTATATGTTAGCACATGTCAGTACGTTATAGAATAAGCTCCAGGACTCTAGCTGCATTCATTACAAGGGGAAAAGAAAAGCTGGTTGTTTCTAGATACATACAGCAGATGCCTCTCCCACTTACAAGTGAGGTAGCACATACTGAAGTGGTAGGCCTTTTTCATATAAACAGTATTCAAATGAGAAAAGTTATTTATAGTATGAGGGCCTAAACCACAACCACTAGAAAACTCTGAAAAATATTGTGTATCCTCTCACTCCTGCTTTAAAATAGGAATTATGAAAGTGATCCTCTCAATCTTATCTTTGCAGTTCTTTTACACACATTGTTTTCAGTTTGAACTTACTACCCAATGTTTCTTCCAAACCCACCAAAAAATCAAGTTGATTCACATTTTTTTTATTGACTAGCTGAAATCTCCTAGGGAGAAGAAAGAGATTCTGTGTCGTTGTCAAACTGTGCAGCTGGGAAAAGGTAGCAAAAAATCACACATCACACAGGAAAGATGGTCTCATTGTCAATCACTTTTCAGAGTCAAGGATAGAACACCTAACCCTGAACCTGTGTCTTTTCTCATACCTAGAAAAACGGTAAACAAAACTCACTTAAAACTCCTCACAACAGGTGGCTTCCATGTGTGCCTTCCATGTTCTGGAAACAGGATCTTGGGCTGTATCCGAAGGAGAATTACTGACAGAGATAGAAAAGCGATCATCCCAGTATAGTCAGCACTTGTCAGGTCGTGCCTGGAGTAGTCTGTCCAGTTACAGTTCCCACAATTCAAAAAAGACATTGACACACTGAAGAGGGTCCAAAGAAGAGCCACAAAGATGGCCAAAGGGCTGAAGAACATATTCTATGACGAAAGACTGAAGGAGCTAGGGTTATTTTCCCTGGAGAAGGCTCAGCAAGGGACTTCCTCACGGTTTTCCAGTACTTAAAAGGGGACTACAAAGAGGATGTAGGCTTTATCTTCACACAGAGAAGACAAAGGGCAATGGGTACAAGTTGCACGGGGAGAGGTTTCGTCTTCATACAAGAAAGACATTTTTTTACAGTGAGAACTATCATTCAGTCATTCAACATCTCCAGGGATGTGGTGGAGTTCCCCTCATTGAAGGTTTTCAAGACTCAATTGGACAGAGTGTTAGTTAATCTCACCTAAACCCTTCCCACAAAAGGTTGAATCAGATGATCTTTCAAGATCCCTTCCAACCTGGGCTATTCTACAATTCTATTAAAATATATATGACTATATGAAAATATGGCTAACTTGGATTCAAAAGTTTGTAATTATTGTTAGTAGTAACAGGAGTAATAATATTCAGGTGTCAATGTGCATACTGGTGTAAAGGCTTAATTTGCATTTAAGAACAGATGAAAATTTGCTAGACTGCATGTACGATATATGTTTATAATTGTTAACCAAAATCAGTGTTTCGAATTTGGCTTTATTATAGTTCTTGGTAATTTGAATAGCATTCTGTGATTTTATAATATGAAACCACTTCTTTTTCAAGAAACAAAATGTGTTTGCCATTAACTGTTTAGCTTTTCTTAATTCAAAATTTCTCACAAGGAGCAGTAAGATGAATGTGTTTTTATTTGCTCTCATATATCAAACTGATGGAACTATTTTTGCCTGAGTAGTCCACAATTATCCAGCTTTCAAATTATTAATAACAATATTTATGTTTTTAGAAAGCCATCTGTAGCTACCATTCTAATATTCACTCAACATATATTAAGCTTTTATTCTAACACAGCCATATCTCTATAAGAAAATAACATGGGCATTAACTCTATTTAAAAAAATAAATAATAAAAAAAGTTTGCCATAAAATTAAAACATAATTAAAAATTCATCTCAGCATTTCTCCTCTTTCCTGGAGCTGTGATCAGCTGGAAAAAAAAAAAAAGTGCAATTTTTCCTAGTAATAGTTCTGAGAAATCAAAATTTCCATCATTTAAGAAGGTTTCATTATTTGATATTGGTTTATTTCTACTAGGGTAAACTGTAGCTCTGAATCTTTTTGCAGAAAGAATAGTTGATAAATTATTTAAACCAAAAATTTTCATTATCTGAACAGCTTTTTAAGGATAAAAATCAACACTATTATAAAGTTATTTTTCTCTCTGATAAGAAAGAAAAAGATATAAAGGAGGAAATATGCATGGATGAAAACCTGTTCCTCAGGGCATGGCACTTAGGCAAAATACACTCTGAGAAGTCCTTGATTTTACTTGTGTGTGCATATACTTATACATGGTCCTTTCAGATTATTTTAAAATTGTTAAAGTTCGTCCTATCAAGTCCTATTTTGATTAACAATATTGTGGTTTATTGCTCCCTCAAATAAAAACTAATGGCAAATGTTAGGAAAACAAGGTTATAGTTGAATTCAGATGCTTAAAAATGCTTTCTACATTTGCCTTGTAACAAAGAGCTCAGCTTTATTCCTCATCACAGCTCTATAGAGTGTTGGTCTGTTTGCACCAGCAGATACCTGGTTTTAACAACTTCCTCCCACAATCAGCATTTTAGGATGGGAAGGAGGTCATGTACTATAATGTTGTGAATAGTACAGGGTATTTCCATTCACAATAAAAATACAATGAATTCAAACACATCAGAATGCTGTAACCCCCAAAATGCCAGTAAGTGTATTCTGTGAAGCTCTAATGCAACAAAGTAGTGTTACAATGCAACCATCAAAGTAGTTGTTTGCAATTCGCGTAAGATTCTCACCTCCTCTATGAGGATTTGTTTTGATCAGTCATTACTGACCTAAGGAAATCATTCAAAGAGCAAGAAATATAAACATACAGTTTTGTTGGGGTTTTTTGGTGCCAAAATTTTGTAACTAGATGTGGGAATTACAATTGAAAGATCAATGTAAATATCAAAGACATTCTCTTTTGGGCATATCTGCTTTCACCCAAACTTTTTGAACACCCTATTCAAGTTGTGTGAGCTTATTGTGATTTTCTTATAAATAACCACAAAAAGAGAGTGAAAATAAAATAACAGTAAAAAACCCAAATCAACTCCCATGGCTGCTGCCACATCCAGTTTTTAGGTTCCTGTGGAAAACAATATCTCTGAGTACAAGTGTGGACAGGAGATGATGGAGGTGAAAACAGAAATGAAAAAAAAAAAAAAAGGAAAAAGAAAAAAACAGCATTCTGTTTACAGTTTTGCCAAATAGGAAAGCACAGCACAGAGACATTGCTAAAATCTTGTTCCAAACAAGAATTTACATGCTAGTCTATTATGAAAATATGCAGCTATCTTGAAGTTCTTGAAGCCTGAATTAACTCTTTGTAGGTCTGTAAATGTGACTTTTCTGCCTCAAACAGAGATCAATAAACCTCTTTGATTCATTTCTCAATTAAAAGACTGATCACTGTAATATTACAGAAAGAGGTGACATTGGTAACACCTTCACTGTCTGTGGCAAGTGTGTTTTTAAAAGAAAGGCGATAACACAGAATGTTTGCAGTTTTTAAGGGGATGTAGTGAACAATATAGAGACTTCAATATAATGTAATGTTAAGTAGATTCCTTAGAGAGAGTCCTGAGAGATTGTGTTCCAGTTTAGAACATTTTTGGAAATGCATAGAAGCAAAGCTTTATGGATAACTTGAACTCCCAGGAATCTCAAAGAAAACAGATATGACACTTTCCCTTGCCTCCAACTGTTTGTACTGCAGGAATTTCCTCAGCCATTGTAGGATAGTGTTCCCCCCCATAATCCAAAGCATTCTGTTTGCCAGAATTCAATTGTTCTCAAAAAAAAAACAAATGAATCAACCAACCAACCAAAACCTTAAGCAAACCAACCAACCAACCAAAAAAACAACACTACAACTAGCCAACAACCAGAATGTCTAAACTTGAATGAATTTGGAATCTCTGATACAACACTCCAATGCCTTTTCCCCGTGCCCTCCAATTGAACATGTCCTTGGACAGAAGACCGGATAAGAATTTCAAAAACTGATTGCCTACTCACATCTTTATTGGTTACAAAAAGACAAACCAAGCCACACACTGCACTTACATCTTACTTATAATTTAAAAGACTGAAAATTAGATTTCAGCCAAAATAGCTCTACAGACTTGGGTGTATTTCAGTCATCAGAGTGAGGAAAAATTCTAACGTAAATCAGGTTACCTAAACAAGACTCCACAACGCATGTGCAATTTGTGGATCATATATTTTGTATCATGATTTGAGGCAAGAAAAAAATCTTGCTGCAGGACAATTTTTCATCTAAATGATAATGACTCAAAAGACAAACTAATTTAGATTTTCAGCATCCAATAACATTTTCCACTGTTAGGTCAGTAACACATTGTTGTAATGTTTTCAGGCATACTATCCACAGGTTATCTGTTAAATACAATTTGTCTCAGTATTACTGATGGTTATACTACAGTTACTACTGGTGGTATGAGGAAAAATTTACCTAAGATCTTACTGTTTCTTCTCCATTCTGCATTACTAATTCTGCATATTTTCTTCCTCTGTTCCACCATTCTTCAGCTTCAGTTATTTTTTTCAGGTTACTTGATGGTATAATTTACCTGGGAGTATAGTTGGTTTATGGTAATTCAGGCAGATGCGACTTAATACTGTGCTTACTATATACAAATAGGGTAAAGAAAGGGTTATGGCTTTGGCTGCTTTTCGTTCTACAGTTCCTCTACCACATAAGCATACAAATTACAATTTACCTGCACTGGATAATGCTACCCTGTTTCCATTGTGGCTCTCCACAGGACTTACGCCAAGGAATGTCAATGCGGAGGAATCCCATCCTGCTTTCCATTGTTATGTTCTTGCACACATAAACACTTAACTATAGAGGCTGGACTGTAAGAATGGTTGCCAGTGAATACTTCCTGTTAGGTGTTAGAACTACTTTGTTTCCTTCCATTTCTTTTCCCTCAAAATTAATTTCCTTTTTTTCGCTGTAGCATTTTTCTGCCTCTGGTCTTACGGTTTTCTTATTGACTCTTTTTCTTACTGGACACTTCTCTAGCCTGTTTTTTTTTTTACTAACGTGGCTGTTTCCTGAAAATAACAGTCCCTTTGACCTCTGCATTAGTGTCATAGAGATTAAATACAATCACTGAACTGTTTAACTTCGTAAATTCTAGTTTAAGTGCTCCGGAGTGTGGCTATTTTATTAACTAACCCCTTGAGCATGTTATTATATTTCTTCTTTCACAAACTGCTTCTCACCACTCATCAAAGAGTAACTTTGTATACATGTAATATAAATAAAAGCCTAGGCCATGAGGAATTCATCATTTAAGTTCAACAGATAGTATAGGAAAACGCAAAAGATTTCTCTCATTTTGGCCAGTGATTTCACTGCAGTTAACATTTATTTATGGGAACTTGAACTTATCTACAAGACACCTTCTGTTGATGTTATCTGTTTTGAATTTGTGATAGTTCTGTTCTTACTTCCATTCTTAGAAGTGTGAATATTAACGATAGCAGCAGGACAGACTCATTATGTTTTAAGGAGTACTTAAAGAAGACCTAGACAAAGGCAATACTGTGGCAGATGCACTCGGCCTCCCTGCCCCCCGCCCAGCCAAACCAGCAGCAGTTTGGCCCAGGCTCCAGAGGAGGTGAGGGCCTGAGCCTCAGCCAGGCCAAGAACTCCTTCCAGGAGGCCCACAGGGAAGCAGAACAGCATACTGAATGCCGGTGGCTTGTGGGCAAAGGGAGTCTCATGCATACTTTTCCTACTGTATGCAATTTGACTACGAGTCAACCACCTCATTCTATAAATATGACAGCCTGGATGAGCCCACTTTGAGCTCTCCCTGCTGAATAAGTGAGTTGTATGGCAATGGTTTTACTACTCAGAGGTCAGTGGATGAGTCCAATTTAAGTTCAATATAAATCATTTAGCTTAAGTGGATGCGCACCACATGTAACGGATTATTTAGAGATATAAGATTGTATGATTTTTAATATACTCTTTGATTCATGTTACTTGGTAGACTAGATTTGCTAAAATTTTAAGCTCTAAGATCCTGCTCATATTTACCAAAAGCAACTGCAGACTATACTAAATGCTTGCAAGATAAAATCTAGCTTGTATTTTGCTGGGAAAAATGGAACTGACTGAGAAAACAACAATCCAAGGCTAACACAGAGACATTACAGATATCTGCAAAGCGGGGCCTATTTTGCCCTTCGCTGAAAAGAAAGGATTTATCCAGACAAAACCGCACCTTCAAGGATATGGACCAAAACCAATGTCTACAACTGTACAAAACAAAGGCCCACATGGAGTCAGAGAAAAAGGGTCCAATGGGGACCAAAGGGCCTGGTGGTGAAATTTTGCCATTGGACCGGATCTTGGTGTGAAAGGTCTGTAAAGATATAAAAGTTTGTAGCTTTCTATGCTTGGGCAGACCTCTGCGGAGGTACTGAGCTTGAGCCAGCCCTTCTGCTATTCTACTCCATTACGTTTTTTATTTTCTGAGAATTTTGTTACCTGAAAGTCTGCTTTGCATGTCATTAAGGGCCTCGCCTGAAAGTTTGTCATTGGAGCTTTAAAAATAAGCTCCAGAGCGAACGGTCCTGAACATTTGTACCGTGACAGACACAGGCCTCACCTGAGAGTTTGCCTCCAGAGCTCCAAGACACAGTCCCTGGAGCGAACAGTTATCAGTGAAGGAAGATGCCTGAAGGTTTGCTTCATGAACAAGTACAGGCACCTGGAGAGAAGGCAAGCAGCATTTGGCTTGGCATATTTCCCGTATGCAGTAAATAAGAGTGAACCCCCCCCGGAACTCTTTTTAAGTCACGTTTCTCTCTAAGAAATTTAAACATTGTTCTGCAGCAAATAGAACCCTAAATTACTGTCCTGCAACAAATATACAGGCTAATCTCCTAAAAATATCTATAATAAGAAAGTTTCTGTCTCTGTATTCTAATCAGAGAAGAACAAAAATAATCACCAAAAGTGAAGTAGGTTTAATTTTCTTAAGGAAAATTTCTATTTATGCTCACGAGAAAGTGTCTCAAATGAAAGCTATATTCTACCTACATTGAAAACTAGAACAGAATTAGGCTTGATTTTGGTAGCCTTAAGCCCATATATTTCGTTAAAACTTATATGCTTATTAACTTAACCTACCTATCCACTTCCACTCTTCCTTATTTTCACATTTTGTAATTAAATTGTCTCTCTAAAGAGAGAAAATTGTCTCTCTTAAATTGCTGTCTGAGTTTTTCTTTCTCCCCAGCTCCCTCTTTATCCATTTGGTGGTAAAGGCAGCAGTCATCAGAATCTGCAGACTGAGCATCACAAGCTCCTTCTGGCTTGCCTCATGAGATTGTCTCACCATTCCTTTAATCGTTCTTGTAGCCCTCTTCTGCAAACAGCTCTGTCAGGAGAACATGCACATGCTTTCTAAATACTATGAGCAAGAGTTTTCACAGATGTATACCTTTTAAATTAGCAGTAGGGTATATACACTATAACAAAATATTCCTCAGCTGTCCAAATTGAAAAGGAAAGTGGAAATAGGAAGTATGGCTGCAGTGCGGCTACAACTGGATAGAGAAGAAGGATACCATTACAAGTGTCTAGCCTCAATCAAGAGATAACTCATTTTTATTGTACTTGTAGAATCTTTGCTAACTCTTAATATACTTTTTTGCAATGTTTGTTCATTCAGCTGGAGATGTAGCACTCCAACCAAGATTTTTATGATTGCTTCAGGTATAGGTAGGTATATCATCTCTAATTTTGTAGAAAAAGAAGTCCAGAAAATCTTATCATTTTACTGCCAATTTCTGCAGTCTAATGAAATCTCTTCCTTGACCAATGCTTTTTGGTTTTTGAGTTCCAGGCTTCAGAGACTCTACTTGAACACAATCATCCAATGACTAGTCAGTCCAAAATTTTTCTCTGTGACTAGCTCTTCCACGAAGTCTACAACACCTCATCTAAAATTGTCACTACTTCCTAAAATAAGTTTAAAAAAAACCTTTTAGGTTAGTCCCATGACAGTTTTGGCTACCTTATTCAGCAATATCTGAAATACAGTTATTACTACCATTTCCTTTCTAATTGATAGCTAAGAATGCCCAGACTTTCGTTATAACATGGTTTCAGTAGTATTTACCTCTATAACACTTTTTGTTTGGTTGGTTGGTTGTTGTTGTTTGTTGGGTTTGGAGGGGTTTTTGTTGTCAACGGATATGAATTTGACAATATCTAAATTATCCCTTTGATTTTACGGTGAAATCTCCAGCGTTATACCAGTTTATACTATTTTTTTTTTCCCCAAACTGATTTTGAACCAAATGAATTTTACTGTAGTACTTACCAGAAATAGTGTTAATAACACTAGCATACATGGCTAATCCATACCTTTTATTTCTATTTTCTATTCTTTCTATTTTTTTTCAACAGTTCACACACTTGCTATACTGTCATGATTCTGCTGTTTCAGAAAACTCTCTTTTCTTTTGGTTGCTTTTGTTTGTTTGTTTTTAATGAGAAAAAAAAATTTCTTCCTGTCTCCAAACATTTTACCCTGAGGCACAAAGCTTTTGTTCTGTAAACACCATACAGTTCCCATAAGGCACAAAAAGAAAGCAAAATACAGACCTGAAGTACTAAAAATTACATCATTCAAAACACATAGGAGCACAAAAATAGATTGTCCAGAGTTCAGTATCTTGTTCTCAAGAAAAAAAGCCACCTATAGACTGTTTTCTGGTCTCTAGGTGTCTGCTTTCAGGAGTCTTTACTGAATTATGCACTTGAGTAAGTTACAGAACACTTTAAATAAAACTAACTGTCCCATCATTATTCAAATAAAATAATTTGCATGAAGAAAGTACTGAAAGTCAGGCTTCTTTAACCTTCTTATTCTAAGTATTAGACTTGCTTAAATACTTCTGAAATTGCTATTCGAGATGGTTGAATATATTTAAGCTGAACAGGACTGTGCTCTGAATGTAAAAGAGAAGTGATCTGAGATCATTACAGAATTGTATACTTTCTGATGACATTTCAAAAAGAATTTGGTTGTGGTACAGGAAGCTTCTATATAAAAAAATTCTCTTGGATCTTTGTTTTTAAGTTTCATAGGTGCTTTTTAATTTGCTTTCACTTCAAACATTCTTCTTTTTATCCCATTCAGATTGCCACCGAAACATTTCTTGTCCCTCTGTTAAAGATATGAAACATTTTGACTCATATTTACAGAAAAGTCTGATCGCAATTAAAATATAGTACTTGCAAAACTTATTCCTTATTGCACAGATGTATAGTATTCCTTTAAGAGATACTGTACATAGTAAAGGGGCAGTTCTCATAGCAAAATTTTATTTTAGTTGGTTTTATATTGATAAAATACAATAACTTTGGCTGAAATACTCCAAGAGAAGTGTCTGGTTTAGGCTTCCACTTCCTTCAGAGTGTTTCTTGATGCTTTGATAAATTTTTCTTCTTAATTTCAGCTTCTGTGAATTAGTTACTTCCAAGAATTAGAAACCAGGGCAATGTATTGCTTGGTTCTCATTGAAAATACCCAATTATTTGTTTCTTTATGAAATCTTACCTCACTGCTTTGGATCAGAGTCTTAACTTATTCAGTGAGTTACCCTGTGACTGACGTTTACCATTTCAGTGAAAACATGCAAGAACCTGGCTAAGTTGTATGCCTTTGCAAAATTTGAATGTGGAGATGTTAAGCAGAGACCTTCCTGGTCCCTAAAGTACCATACAATTCACTTGCTAAAAAATATTATCTGCCCTTCAGCTTAGACCACTTCCTTTCTTTTCAATGTTTGTGTCAATTGAAAAAAATTGACACCAAAAAAAAATTGAAAAAAATCACAGAAGGAAAAAGAAAATATCTCCATCCTGTTGCTGCTGCTGTTTGATCTTAGAAATACAGAGGAAACTTATCTAAAAAAGTGAATAATCTGGAATGTATAATTTGGAAGGAAAAAACAAATTAGGTGACTAGTATCAGGACAGAGGATTGTCTTAAAAGGGAGACAAGCACTGAAATTCAGCCATTCAGGCTGGGTCTGCCAAGCAAATACACTAGTCACTGTAAAGCAAATGTCTGAAGGGGTTAAAGACCTTTTGCTAACCAAAATCATAGCAGAATTAGGCTAGGGACAATGTGGCTGGAACTATGGATGGAACAGCAAGCGAAGTATTATCTTGGAGACTGACTAAAGAACCTGGAATACACTAGAGTCTGTACTGCTAATTTTTCCCTCCTTCATGAATATCCCTGAAACTAACTGATAAACCTATTTCAAGTATGACATGAACAGAAGATAACTCCTTAGTGTTGTACTAATTATTTGGCATAGAAAAAGTTCCAGCAGCTTCTAATTCCTGGAATCCAGAGTCAGGGACCGAGGCTTTTGAAGCATGTAATTAAAAGACAGCAGAAACTGCACCGAATCTGGGCTAGAAAATGAGAAACTTCAGGCCTTGAACTCAAGGTATTCTGCATAAAATTTCTGCTATAAAGGGTAATGTCAAGTGCTTTCTTCTCAGTGTGGAGATGAAATACTTTTAGAATAATACCAATATAGCATGGAATGTTCTGCTTTCCACTCTGTAGCAGTGGCACATTATTTCCAGGAATCAGTGGAACAGAAGAAATGTCATCATTTCCTTATGTTAGTAGCTTTTCGTCATCTTTTGCTGCACCTGCTAATATCTGTCAAATAGTTCTACTGAATGAATAAAATAATTAATGTTTTCAGAGCTAAGGGTTAATTCAGCAGCTCTACTATAAGACATCAAAGAAAGCATTAAAAAAAGTGCAATTTCAAGCTAATACTTCATTTCAGAGGTTAATACTGAAGGCACACTTCTAACCTTTTGTTTCCCCTTTTTTAAATAGAGATATATTTTAACTGTGTAAATCTATGTAAAATGATATTTTGTTTTACTAATCTTGCAACAACAGATTTTTGTTTACAGTACTGGAGTATGTAGATCAGTGACTTCTCTCACATTTAGTCCACAAAAACTTTTTGGGGACCTCACAAAGAGGTAATTCATCACGCGATGTCCTTTCCAACTAACAGAAGAAGGAGACGTGAAAAGGAATTTAGTGAAAAGTGAACAGGATGATCAACTTGCTTTCAGAAGACTTATTGCGTTAAAGACACAACATCGCATAAATCACATCCTATGAAGCACACGTGTTTCATGTGCAAGGAATTGTCACATTTCACATAACAAAAGGAACTGACACCATGGCCAAAGAAGAAAACAGCGACTCCAAGCTGTTGACAGCTCCTCCTCAACTGAATAGGAAGGACAAGGAAACTAGAGCAGTAGCAACACAACCTGTCAAAGGCCTGTAGCTTGAAACCTGTGGCTTCATTCTTTCACAAATCACAGGGAAGAAAAGTGGGGAACAGAGGATTACAGCAGTTAGTTGTAACATTCACTGAGTGATTCCAATGTCTGTCTTCTATTCTTTAGATTACCTAGTCCAGAAAAAACACTTACTCTCAAGTAAAGCTCTTAACTGTGACACCTATAATTTCTCAGACTCTAGACTAGAAGAGTCACCCTCTGAGCTGTCTTCCATACCTCAAATCTGAAAACTCCTGTGGGACAAAGCCCACTTGTCTCTTTATAACCAGTCAGATAACTCCTCTGTAAATGGCAAGAAACTGTTATTCTCGTTTTCAGAGGCAATGGTAACTCCAACAATAAAAACAGGGGCAAAAAAATAGTTATGAAAGTCCATTTCTGCTACCCTCCTCCAAATTAATATAGGAGTTTTCACTAAAAGAAATATTCACTGCACTGAAAACAAAGTTTTCACTTCCTAAAACCTTTAACATTCTCTGTCTTTTGAAGAATTAGAAGAGGTATTTCATTTTTGTTCAATAAGTTTGCTACTGTGAGATATATACTGTACTGAGAAACGGTCAACAGGAAAACACCTCATTAGTACACTTTGATGCACTAGGAGGGGTAAAAGGTACACAGCATACCACTTGAATGGCAAGATAATTGCTGTATGTCAACTTTCCATATTGCCAGTTAATTGTATGGCAAATCTATTCAAGATTATTATAAAGAAGGATGAATAGTCATAGATCTCATAGGTCTCACAAGGTCTTATTATTTCTTCAGTACATGCTCCATGCAAATTCTGCTTTTTAACACAGAACAGATGGAAAAATATCTTACTGCTTTCCTTGGTATCACGAAGAGAAAATATAAGTACACAAAATATTCTTGAATTATACATTTAACTTCTGATTCCAGTGTGAACTCAGAAGTTAATTTTAGGATAATAATGTTATTCTTGACAAGATAGCTATGGCTTCTGGGGACTCTTGAAGTTGGAATGTTACTGGGCTAATAAATTACTCAAAAGAAGAATTTTTCAATTTGTTTGCAAGAGAGTAAGCCATGCCACTGGTCTTCCAGTGTTAGCAAGAACAGCAATCTGGTAATTTGATTGACCCATGTGAAAAATGTTCTTATTTCACACTGACATACTAAATTAATCAACAGTGAAATTCAGATAGGGATATGGTCTCTGACTGTACAGCATTAATATATCACCTGTTTCCGAATGTCAAGAAGCAGCCAAACTGTCCTGTGAGGGGAACAAGCCAGGAGCTGAGCGGGATCCCAGAGCAGGCCATGTCCTCCTGGGCAGATGCAATCCCATGGGAATGACAGCAGCGGGCAGAACTAGGGTTTGTCAAAGGTGTACATCAACAGCACCAGAAAAGGCAAAGGAACAAATTAGGTCCAAAATCCTTTCATACAAGGTTTTAGATGTAAGCATGAGTAAATTAAGACAGGACTTCTGTCCAGATGGACTCCAGGTCTATTCAAAAGCAAGGACTTCAGACCAGCACAACAACCACATAATCCATGCTAGGACTAAAGATCCCCAGCTGACATCAAATGGAATGCCTGGGCCCATGAAAGGAAGAAGAAGCCTCAGGTGAGGCTGGTCAGGGCCATTAAGGTATGCAGGACTCTGACACTCAGACCCTTTGGGTTACAATCAGCTCAAAACTGAAAGGTCATAGTCATTTGCTAGGAATTATACCCCAATATTTAAGTCCTTTTAAGAAACGATGAGAAATATTTCAGCTTCCCAATGCTTTCAAAATTGTGTGTCTTTCACGAAAGGTTGCTCAGGAATTGTAGGAACCAAAAATCATGTTGAGTAAACAAGACCAATTTGTGAAACAGGTCTGGTCGACTAATACCAAAGATAAGACAATGATACTGTTTACATACTAATGCTGTATTTCTATCAACAATTTAGAGATAATATGTATAAAAAAAAGTAAGAAGTTATAAGGAAAGTGTATATGTTTGTATACAATTCAAGAGATCAAAGTTCAGGTATCTTCAATCAACCATGAGATCTTTATATTCATGCAAAATGATTCTATGATTCTGTGTTTCAGTTTGCCTGCTGAAGTGTGTTATTGCTTTCTTGAGTGGGAGAAAAATAATTTCTATCTGTATGGCACCTTCTTCATAGTAGCAATTTGGATAAAATAGCTGCAAGTGCAATGATAAAATGAATCTATCAGACTCGTTAGAGCAGTCAAATCCTTCTACATCAACCTAGCAACACACTGCATTTCAGGAATTTGTGAGCAATAACTAAGAGAAAAGGTGGGAAAAAAAACTATGTATTCTTACCCGAAGCAAAATGTTGATCCGATACTTTACTGAGACTTCTTTCTAGAGAATCATTTGTATGCTCCATGTGACTTTTCTCTTAGTTCTGTTCAAGCAGATTTCAGGCACCAACGGTGAGTTCTCAAAATTTTATGAAAGAGCAAAATCATAATGATGCAAAATGAGTCACAGCTGATTTCTGGTACTCTTGACAAATTACTTGACAAACTAGGGTTGCCTGGGAATTCTGCTCGGGATATTGCTGAGCCAAAATCATATTAAGGAAGTAATGGGGAAGAAACAGGTCCTCTCTCTGCAATTTTTGCCTTTTTTTTTAGCATGTTAAGGACTTCCCTCTTACTGGAACAATATGATGCTTCTGTGGTAGCATAGACTCCAATTAAATTAATTATTAAAGTCCTCTGGGCAGTCCAGGTGAGGGAATTGTCCTCTATTAGGTTGCCCAAAAAGGTAAACTAGAGTGTTTGGAAGGGATGTAATTGCTGGTCACCTATCTTGACTCTGTAGTGAGACCAGATTAATGAAATTTCTGGAGCTAGTTCAAATACAAGATAGAGAAAACAATGCAGAAATTTGACCTTCATAATCATGTACAAAATTTTCTTTAAGGGTAATAGATTTACTGTGAAAACAGTGTGTACATTCCTGTTGGAAGTGAATAGATTTTAATGTGCGTATTTCCTCAGCTGTAGAGAACTGCTGGTGTGTTTAACACTCCTTAACATGCATCTATTTCTGAATTTGGTACTTTATGTGCATGCATCTGGATGCACAAAGACTTGGAAATGTTCGTAAGAGAAGAACCACACATGATACTTAGTGTGAGAATGTAATTTGTGGTCCTCTACATGTGTCATGCAGATTTAGCACTGTAGATGATTGGTACAAACAGAATGGTAGCTTTGCAAAATGTTATTGGTACAAAAATTGTGAATCTGAGTGCTTGAAGACATAGGTTACCTAAGTACCTACACAGACATGGCATATAGGGAGTGTAAAACTTAATGGGGAAAAACCCTTAAGAGATTTGCTCTGAAGATTCAAGACTACTCTGAGGAACTTGTTTAGCCTTCAAGGAAAGCCCATTTTGTCAGCTCTGGTGCTCAGAACTTGTTTTTATCTGTTGGTCTGGAGAAGGACAATCAGCAGGATGAATGACTGTTCTATCTAGATACCCATGAGATGATCTTCATACCACAATGAGAAGAAAAGGGCATGATGAACTAATGATGTCTTCTTCACCTAAGTAAAATTTCTTTGTAATCTCATTTGGTTGGTATTTATCCTTTCCAACCCTCTTGATTGTTGTTTAAACGATTCCTAGTTCTAATTATTCTTTTATATATAGCTGTTAATTCTGGTTTAGAATCCAGATAAATTATATTATTTAGTTATACACTGTATAAATGACTTGAACAAGCTAACTATTCATAATGTGAAACAATCTTTTCTTTGTTATTCCAGAATGTTGAAGGACATTTGCTCTTGTGCACTAAAAAGAAATAAGTAAATGTTTTTGTGCTACTCCTATACTATTTTTATTGCATTCTCTGCTCTCCCAGATAGAAATGGTTCCAACATTATACAAAACCATATTCATATGAATATTTTTCCTCATCGTTTATTGAACTTCCAAGACTATAGTTGACTTTCAAACTCCATAGAACGCATATAAAAAAAATAATAGAATTAGATACTTTAAAAGAAAATACTGTCAATAATGATAACTTCACAATCCAAATCTCTGAAGATAAACTCAGCTGAGCTTCATCTTCAGTTTTAGTTGATGCATTCATAACTGAATTTTTAAAAGTTAAATTTATACAAATTATCCGCTTCTTAATTTTGGCTTTAAATAATTAAACTAAATAAAACATTCTCAGTATTTTATTAGAAGTAAAATAACAGTTAAAGTATCAAAAGTATATTTTTATTAATAAATACTAATACTCATATAAACTACAAACACCCCCCCCCAAAAAAAAAAAAAAAAAGCCAAAACAAAAACATATAATCAAACAAACAAAAAAAAAACAGCAAAAACCCACTCTGTGACTTGTAGTTGAAAAGACTTTGAAATACCTGGTGAAAGATGATATATTAAATGTGGTGCTTGATTTATCAATGTACTAGTGAAAAGGTTATAATTAGGTAATGTGGTCTAAAGAATACACGTGTAGGACATAAAAGATGCTGAGCAAGTCACTTTACCTCTTGTGTTTCAATTACTTTCTCTGCAAAATAGGGATTATGATTATTATCTCATTTGTAAGCAGTTTGAGATCTGCAAGTAAAGAGCAATATACAAATGCAAAGCACTACTCTCAGCATCAATGACAATTAGATTTGATTTCAAGAAACGTATATTAGGAGTACTTTTACTGATTTTAATAGAATCATACTGGTTTGTGGTTATCTGCTCTTCAGAAAAGACTGACTAAGAAGCTGCAGTAATTGAAATACACAAAAAAAATAGGATCATTGTTAAATGAAAACAAACAAATGCTTCACAGCTTACCTGGAGCAGCCATGCTAGAGTGTCTTTTAACAACACCCCTCTCAATCCTTTACCGTGTGTGTGCACAGTAATAGAGGTTGAAGCACAGGAGAAAAATTATAAATAATATGATCTGGTATGTATATGTTTGTTTAGTTTCTAGTAAAATTAAGAGTACATAGTAACTACAGAAGGAATTCACAGTAGAAAGAAATAGGAATCAGTGATCATGAAAACTGAAATGCTTTTCTAGATCTTCCTTTAGCTCAGTTGTGAACTTCATTGATTTGCCTAATATGTAAGGTAAATTGGTGTATCTGCCACAATATTACTATGCTGTATGCTGCTTTTTTTTTTTTTTAGTTAAGTATGGCTGAAAAAAAAAAAGCTATCAACATTATTCTATAAATTAAGTGGTGCAAATTTATTTTCTGGAATTTCAAATTACTGCATAACTTCTTTACAGAAGATGCATTAAAGTTAGTTCAATTAGAAAGGGTCACATGTAGTTGTCTTACTTAGATCATAAACCTTTTCCACCACAGAAACAGGATACTAATGCTGTTCCTCTAAAGTCTTTCTTTAGATTTGAAATCATCATAGACATATGGTCAGAAGCTATATAGTATGTGAGTCACTTAAAAGAACAATCTTTGTATTTGGGGGTAAAAACTTTTGTTGTTTTTTCTGGGTTTTCTAGCAGACTTTGAGCAAATAACTTTCTTGACTTCATAAACTCACTTGGACAAAAACGGGTCTCAGATCAAAGCCATGGTTCAGCTAAGATTAGGTCTGTACTTCTTAACAAAGGAGCCTTTAATATGACATCAAGGAGAAAAGAGTGTTTTCATAGCAATTTGTGGTTTACCTTCAAAAGAAATCTTACTTGGTGTTGCTGGTGTTCGCAAGTGATAGTGATCTTGTGATGTATCTTTAAACACATTGCTTGCAAATTTCCAGCTACAGAAAGTAGAAAAGTCCTAGAGTCAGCAACACAGCTGAAAATTTTTGAATCATCTAGAATAAGAGACAGTACTGATCTCAGTTCGGTGGTTAGTTCAGATCATGCTCACATGCATGCACACATGCAAAACTATGATCCTACAGACAGAAACTATTTTTACAAGAGCTACATGAAAAATTTGGAACAGGATCATAAATTCCATTAAAAATGCTTTAATTTCAAACAATTTAAGGCACAATTTTTCATTACTACAATAAATAGCCATTTTACCATCAAGTTCTGTAAATAGGTATTGAGACATGGATAATTAAAATGGATTGTTATCTATGACATACAATGTGTCACGGGGCTTCACTACAAGACTTTTAGGCTCAGGCTTTGTAGAATAAAAGAAATTATTGTTTCTCTCTATTCAGACCTAGAATGTTTTTTTTTTCTTTTCCATTGAATAGGGAAAAATATTTTCCTTTCCTCAAGTTGTTGCAGTGGTTGTTTTTTGTTTGTTTGCTTGCTTTGTGTATATGGGGGGCTGTTTGTTTGTTTCTGTTTAATCAAATAAAACCAAGCCAAAATACTTTTGGAAGCTAATATTCAATATATGTAGGGCTTAAATGAACCAGTGTAATTATAGCTTTACTGATGCTTTAGGCAAACTGCTTTGAAAAAGATCTTTGTATTCAGCTTTTGTCTTTGTTAATATAATCAAAATTAACTCTTCAAATTCTGTTTAAGTGCCAGCAATGAGACAGTACCAAATACTATCACAGTGTTCTAATAATTGTTAGTAAAAATTAAACACATTCATTAAGAGAGACTATTATCTTCATACCTCTTCATGCTGCGGTTTCAAGGGTTATCAGCTCTCTCATAGTGGCTGGTATATAACCTTGATTCACATTAGAGCCACTTTCCATTCCTATTCTGAACTCTTTAAAATTGTTGCAGATTCAGTCACTAAAACGTGTTCATTTAGACAGAGTGCAGCTCTGTTGTAGCCTCTATTCACCGCTGTTTTTTGGTGTGGTTTTTTTGTTTGGTTGGCTCATTTTTTTTACAGCAGTGTGTACCAACACGGGATGTTTCAGAGGAAGACATGCAGAACCTCAAGAATGCGAAGCATCTTAAACTTTCTATTACTCATCAGGACAATAGTTGTTGCTTGTCCAGAGGGGTTTATGCTGGACTTCCAGCTTTGTGGATTCAGATGCTTTTTCGTTTCTTGGGAACCAGTGAGCAATTGATCACACCGAACTTCAGTCTTGCAGTCTTAGTTTCCTTGCCTAAGCTGCTCTTCATTCTCCTGTGAAACAAACAATAGAAAAACAGTTTAACACCTAGCATGTGGATGCAAAACCTGCTGTGAACCTATATTCAAAAAAACAAACAAAAAGCAAACAAAACCACCAGATTTCAAGATTGCTGCAGTCACAACAGTCAAAATATCACTTGTACAGGGATTTTCAGACTATGCCAATGAGCACAGTATCAAGGATGGGAAGAGATGTTTCCAGAAGTAAAGGCTGTAGGTAGTAAGGTTAAATGAATTATAGTTTTCAAGCTTTTAAGAGGCTGTTATTGGTAAATTAACTTTCTAAAGGAAAATATTTTAGAGTATGAAAGAATTTCTGAAAAATATCAGTTTAAAATATATATACTTTATCAAGGATATTCTAACAACCTCTTAAAAGAGGACATTCTAAAATCTTCCATATTCTAATAACTTATTCTGAATTTTAACCAAAAAGTAAAAGAGCACCTTAGAGGCATTTGAAGCCTCATGTTTTTTTGTTAGCTTAAACTTGGACAATTCCTTCAGATCTAAGCATAATAAACAGGGTCAGTATGTATACATTTCATAAACTATGTGCTACTCAGCCAAGAATAATTACCAGTAGGAAGACAAATCCCTAGTGACAAGCTGGGAAGTCTGGCCAGCCAGGGAAGGTGAGTCCCTGCAGGGCAGGAGGCCAGGCATGGCTGACCTACAGCACTGCTCAGGTGAGGGCTGGAGGATGGAGTTCAAACAGCAGCTCTCCAGTTAAAGAGGGAGACTCCTAATGAGGCTCTTCAGAGCTCTTTTTTCACAAGCTCGTTTTTGCCGCAGCAGTCTGGTCCGTGTTTACAAAACTGTGATGGAACAGAGTGGACTTTGAACACTGGGAGTTAAAACACTGTGAAGGAAGTGGTTGCAGAGCTATTGGTGGACTTAGGGTCCCAGCAGTAGTTTCGATAACAAGACTTGTGTAGCACACTCCTACTGTCCTTGAAAATGTCAGTGGTAATATTCAGACTATATCCCATTCTGATGATTATTCTTCTCTAATTTAAAAACTGTTTCGCTGTGTGTAATAATGACTAACACCTGATTAGAACACAAAATAAGTTTAATTAGGAGAAAATCATGATATCACAGGAAAAATCAAGCTCTTCGTGCCGTTCTTGATCCATACAAAAGGGCATATGCCAGTCTTACGCTCTAGGATTTAAGCCATCATTCCTGGGGTATATTTATTCATGAAAGGCATCTATCTTTAAGCAAACACAACTTTTTGATGCTGCCATTTAGACAGGAAACTTGATGCTCTGAACAGCAAGACCTCTTCTCTGTTGCTTTGTTTAGGAAAATGAAATAGATTAAGAGAATTAGATTATCCTTAGGGGATGTTGGAAGGGTGGTCATGAAGCCTGTAAAAGAACAGTGTGTTTGCTTTCCCTAAAGACTTTTTTTTTTCAGATTATATACAAACCTGACAAAATTGATCTATTGGTATGTGCAAGATTTCAGGTACATATTCCTGAGAAGCTATAACAATTTTAAAATCAGCTGGGGATTTAGGTATATATTATATCAATTTCTGTAAAGGTAAAGTAGAATCACAAAATATTAAGTGGTTCATCACAGTGTAAATAATATTTTTTGTTCTTAATAGAACAAAATCATTATTCGGTCAATAGATCTAAAATCCAAATCTCTGCAGTTTTAAAAAAGTTCTTCTAAAATAACATTAGGCTCCTTTTTTTTCGTAACGTTAAGGTCCAATGATTTTCATAATTTCTATTCCTTTCTCTGAATATCTAGACTGGAATATTTGCTGTCATGTAACATGTTTCTAAAAAAAAAAAAAAATCTGTTGGAGTTTCACTATGAAAAAGTCCTTTTTGTATACCGAAGAAATATCAGGCATAGTAATTCCAGTCGTGGTCAATTGAAATGGATCGTACATTCCAAATAGGTTTCTAAATCAAAACAGAGTCACGAATTTTCCATCTCTTAATTTGCATTTCCTGTTTCAGGCAACAAAGTGCTGTAAAGAGAATTCTACAACAATTCGTAAAATTCCGAAGCTACATAGTATTACACAAGAGCACAATCCTTGGGATCAACTTGGGCTCTTCTTTCTTCCCTTTCTCTCCATCAGCTTGAGCTACAACTCTTTATAGCATCCCACTGCTTCTGCCTGATAACTGTTCGCATCACAGTATCATATACCTCTGCCTGGTGATTTTATTGTCAAAGCCATTTCTTTCTCATGCCTCATACAACATGCTTTTTTCTTTCCCAACTTCTTTTTTTAATAGTAGCAAGTTTGTAGACTGGGATGGTGAGTACATAACCCTTAATAACTTTCAGTGATTAGGGCTGTATTATTGCTCTGTTAGATTTGCAGTTCCAACTGAAATTGAAATGACATCTGAGAAGCAAAAATGTATGTATATATGTATATATAATACCTACAGTTTCCCCCTAAAAAGCACACCAAACTTTCACATGTGAATCAGCCTTTCAATCATTCTTTCATGCAATTTGACTTTTCTTTCCTCAATTAAAGGGCTGATAAAAAGATATATAACGCTTAATCCTCACTTACAAGGCTTCCTATACTTTTTGCTGACAATATATATGATGTTTAAAAGTTTCTAAAGCTCAGTCTAAAGAGCTGAATAAAATGCAAGTATTTAAATTAGAATCAAACTTGTCAAGTTTTGACTTCAGCAAACTCTTAAAAAAAAAAAAAATTCCCTCCTTTTTGTTTTTTTTCCCCCCATTTTGAGGTGGCTTTTATGTATTTTTCTGGGTGTAGTCCTCGATGAATAAGATGACCAGTAAGTAAAGCTAGAAAGATTTTACATGAAAACATTAAAATATAATGTGAAAGTGGTTTGGCTTAGTGGAGTGGGTAATGATATAAGTTCAAATGGCTTTCAACTTCTTACAGCTATAACTTAGTTCTATATTTTTAATAGTGACAGCATGTTCATTTCATTGAATAATGACATCCTTTTGAAAAAGTGATAAGAAGAGTCATGGAACATTTGAGTAAGCACTGCTGATTTGTGGTTGCAGCTCTCCATGCCTGCAGTGTAACTGCCAAGCAGAATTACTGTATCTGCTGTTTATTACACTCCAAATGATTGACCTATGTGAATCCTCCTTACCTTGAGCCCAACAAACTGCTGACTTAGTTCTAACTTCATGTAAGTAAAACAGTGACTTTGGAGCCAGCTCAACACTGTTAGTCAAACTTGCACCAAATACATTCCCCACTTCCATTAGGACTGTCACTTGAAAGTAACTGACTGGAACATAAAATAATTGTCTTTTCTTGCTTTCTCCGCAGATTGTGCAATCATTTTTTTTTTCCCCAGAACAAAATGATGACAGGGTAAATTTGCACACACTGACTCCAAAGCTACTTAAAAGCATTGAACAAAATATATTTTTATCTGAGGAACATTCATAAATAACATTTGAGATTTCACTGTTCATTTAAAATGGCTTTTGAAATGACTAATGACTAATTAGAGCATATATAGTTTTCTTCAGCTGCAAAGGCATCAATATTTTCACTTGATGTAACATGTAAAAATTCTAATGGAGAAGAAACAGCTGCAGAGAAGGAAGAAAAAAAAAAAAAGAAATGTAGGAAATGAAGCTTTCTGAAAAGATCTGAATTTCCTTTTATGACTGCCATCCATGGTAAGACTTCCAGAAGATATACTACAGTTTGCTGGACCTGTTGTTATTTTCATACGATGTATAATGATTGTATGAGTTACATTGCATAATGAATTTAGAATATAGGACATTGCAGTAGGAAAAGCCATCGTTGTCCTTGAAAAGACATCAAATTGTAAGCATATGATATTAGAAACTTCTCTTAGCATTAAAGTGGTTATCTATATACAACGCAAAATTCTTACCAAAACCAGATGTTACCTGGAGCCTCATATATTATCCAATATATCAAATTATATTCTCTTGGAAAGGTAAGATTCTCCTTCCTTACACAAGCAGACTAATATAGTAATGACTATCAAATCACCTAGGAAAGGACAAGCTTAAATATAATAGGTTGAAAATCCCCCCAAAATCTCTTCTCCTTTGGGACAAATACTCTAGTCCTGAGAGAAGCCTGGATGAAAGCAGATGGTTTCTCCTCCACTTCTCATTCTTTCAGTATGTACTGCACTTCTATCTTATCTTCGTTGTCTTTGATTTCCTTGAGGTTTTTATTCATGTATTTGTGTATTTATTGTTTTGTTGTTGTTTGTTGTTTTTCTGACAGAGGCTGCAGAGACATTTATTGATCAACTTCCATGAAAGAAATGTTTAATTCCACAAACATTTGATTATATATATGGAAAGCTGTTCGTGTCTGTAAATATATATATATGTATATAAAATGTATTAGTAATTAAGGAAGAAACTCAGCCTATCATTATAAATATTGTTTCACAGAGAAAATGCCTGATGCAGTAGGAACCCACAGAGGATTGAGGAAGAAACTGAGCTCTCTGCAAAGACTAAAACAAAGAATGATCGAAAGCTAAAAGCATTTTCTGAGCTTAATATCAAAGTCTATCTGAAGTCCCATATCTTTGAGCTGTGAGAGTTAGGACTGAAACAAAGCCAAAGACATAATGGAAGATCTCAGAACAGTAAACAAGCAATAAAGTGTTGACTTGAATGTGTACACAGTGTAACCTGAAAGTGAGCAAATCTGACAGTTTTCAGGCAAATTAACAGAGGTATCAAGATGAAGCAAAATCACAGACAGAATACTTCTGCCAGCAAAATGAAAGTAGTCCTGGAATCAGAGGAAAGGAAACCATAAGACAATATAAAATTGTTGAAGAAATAAATAATGTGGTACTTTGGTTTCCTTCAAAACTGATATAATACAATGTGTGTGTGTGTGTGTGCACTTAATTGGCAAATTCTACTTTTTACTAAATTTTCACAATACATTTCCTGTATTTTGGATTAGTAAGCCATACATAATACTATAGACAAAGTAAATTTACTCCATTTTATGTAAGTCTACAACCATGTTTAAACCAGTGACCAAGATGGATTATTGGTGCCGGTATAAGTGCTCAAAACAGCAGCAAGTGCACCTAAATAGCATGAAACACACTTAAAGAGAAGGAGCCCACCTTCATGAGGACATAAAAGCAGAACTATTGTCCCTGAAAGATGTCCAGCTTATGCTGGAAGCAGTTCCAAAATGTATTAAAATGTAAACCTGAGAGTGGTTCCAGCTGTTTATGGTCTGATCTTCAAGAGAATGCTAGGCATGGAAACTGAGCCAAGCACAAAAAAAAAACCCCACTGTGATAAGAATCTATGCAAAATTATACCCAAACAAGCGTGCCTCAGTCATCTACAGGAGTTGCTCTTAGTCTATGTGTTCTACAGTTAGAAGACTAACGGTCCCTATCTGGATTTCCCTCACACTTCTGAACTTTTTAATAACCTATGCATAGTTAGCAGAAGAATCATATTACACATTTCTGAAATACCATTCTAGTGGGTTTTTTTGTTTATTTTTTTCCCAAAATAATTATGGTTGTCTATACATAATCTTAAAAAAAAATCTTTCATGATCATATAACATTAATTCATGATAACTTGGTCTGGTAAAACCAGGTGTTAGTTTGGAGTTTACAACGTGCAACTGGAAATTTAGCATTTAATTTCCAACTTATGGATACAAAAAACACATATACACAGAGAAATATGCCAAAATATACCAAAATCTGTCCATAAGTATTTTTTCATATGTTCATTCCTGCCTCTGACACATTGAATCACATTAGTTGGTGTATTTCCTGATAATATAATTTTGAACCAAAGAAACAAAACAAATATTTTTCTACTTTTTAATTCTACTGGCAAAATCAAAGTACAGTGTAAGTACTGATAAGGAGGAGATTCTTTTGTAAAGGCAAAATGTTATCATAATTCATTGTTGGATTTTTTTCTTATTGGACTACTACTCAACAAGTTAGACCAGACAGACGGTGAATCAGTTCAAAAATGTTATGAAGGAAGCCATTTATGCTTGCAGTTTGAAAACTGGTCACTGTACATGGATTCCTTCTGCGACTATAACAGTAAGACAAATAATAAAATATGTATTCGAAGTAAGAAGCTTTTTTTTTTTTTTTAAGTAGAGAAATCATTCTACTAACCCACAGAACTAAATGCTTCTGAATTCCTTATCAGTGAAGAGTAAAACTCTATTACTGTGAACAAATGAGCCATGAGACATCATCATTAACATAAAGATAAAATAAAACATTCAGGTTTTGATGAAAACAGAGAGGAGAATTTCCTTTTATGCTGTGTTCTTGAATTAGAAATGTGTCAGAGATAAGGAAAGTGAGCAGTTAATACTCCCTTGAAGTATTAAAACATACCTCCTACTCATTACAATAGGAACAAAAACAGTTTTTATATAATCAAAGCATCATGGGAAGTTTCCAACCTACATGTGTGAACTTCTTAAAACATTCTCAAAAGACAAAAGAGAATAATTCAACAAAATACTTGCAGAATAGAAGAAATGAATGTGTTTTTCCTTATAAGCTATCTAGGGTGTATGATCAGCGCATATAATTAAATGTGATCTAATATATAAGATGAAAAGTCACATTTCCAGAAACAAAGACTTTGCATAATTATGGGAATTACCAACCACATTGGACTTTCTAAGTTACCTGCTTTTTTTGTTGTGTTATCACAGTGATTTATCTCTTACATTGAGCTCCTAAGATGAAAGCAAGCTGTGTTTATCATATGCTCCAGCCAGTTATTGGAGTGTATCTTAAGTGTTGTAGGTCTTAATGGCTCCTGGTTGCCCGGTACTGTTTATCCTCTACCCATCAGCTCAAAAAATATTTTCATGGCCAAATAGGTGAGATCTTAGTTTTAATTGTGCAACTGCAAGTTTGCAAAAGCTGTGCTTCAGGGAATGTTTAAAAATTGTCAGAAAATCAATGTATAATCCGCAGGTCATAATTATTCTAAACTTAATTTGTCACCTTCCAATATCAGATCAGGAGCAAAGCAATAACAGCTGTTTAATCTGAAAGAGGTTATTGGACTGGCAGGCATTTGGAGCTATGGGTGATTCACCGTAAATATCCTCAGCAACAGAGACAAGAGGGGTAGAAGAGAAGGAGGAGGGAAGGAGAAAAGAGGTAAGAGAGGAAGCAAAGAAGTGAGGAGAAAAGAAAGGGAGAGAGGAAAGGCAAGGCAAAGGCAAAGAGGAGAGGAAGGAAGGAAGGAGGGACGGAAGGAAGGAAGGGAGGGAGGAACTGGGGACTTTGTTGTTCCAAATGCTTAAAATTTGGGCTCCTTTCTTAAAGAACAAAACAAGGAAATATATGCTGCTTTCAATTAAATGGGATGAGACTTTCAAGTATTCTGATGTTTGAGGGAAATGTCACTAAAAAATGTCATGCTTGGCCTGTACATGTCAGTCACTCAACTGGCAGCCAACCAAAAATCTGTTGTTATAGAGCTGGACCGAACTAGATGTTTTCTCAAGGCGCAAGTAGATTAAAGCTCCTCTTGCATAAATGTTTTGTTTGCTCTAAAAATGATATTATTGCTTCCCCAAACTCACTGTACAACATTACAGGATTTTATTATACTCTGAAATGTGAGAATATTCAAGAAGATATAGATTGTACTCACACAATAATAAAGACACCTTCATTAGTATTCAGATTAGTTTTGTAATTAAAGTCAATATCCTTCTGTGAATGTCCAAATGATAAGTGTAGTTAAAAAGATTACATTAATTTTATGAACATCTGTGCAAAATTCATAAAATCATGCCAGTCCTGATATTTTGCCAGCTTCTCGCTTCTGAGAGTGATTAAAGGATCAAAATATGAAAAGATTTTCTTCTTTTGGTAAATATATAAGTCTTTTAAAATACGCCAAAGGGATGGACAGTGTAGCTCAGTTTGGAAATGTGTAAGCTGATCCACATCTGTAAGTACTGAAATTGATCCCTTGAAGTGCACTTTGTGCTACAAAGTACCATGATAATTTGTTATAGGAGATTATTGCTCTGTAGGAGACAGACAAATATGGTAGACTGTACATGTTAATTTACATTCTTCGAATGAATCCTGCTTTATTTAGATATATACTGGACTAACTTTTAAGACTATGGGAAGAAGGAAAAAGAAAATAAAAAGAACCTTTCTCTTACCACAGTCTGGGAATAGTAAAAAAGCTGCAATGTGTTTAGTCCACACAGTCAGTTACCTGGACTTGCACATTTGGCCTTTATAAACTGGAGAATTACCAATTTATATAGTAACTCTTAACTTCTAGCCCCATTTATGAAGAATTTGTCTAGCTGTTGTCATTAGTTTTCTTTTGTATGCACACTTGCTAAAACATAGGTGTTTGCAGCTGTTTCATAGACTCTGGAACATGATGGGGCTTCATGGTCCTGAAAGATATGATATGAGACATGGAAGAGAAGCCCATCCTGCTGTGGCAGGTGTAAGCCAGGTATCAGAAGCCACTGACGTGGAAAAGGTATGAAAGATCTTCCTTAGTCCTCAGAAATATCTCCAAAAGCATACTTTTTGAGAAGTCACTTTTTTTTTGCTTTCCAAGACTGTGCTTCAGCAGTGCTATCCCTCAAGCTAATTTACAGCAGCAATGATTTCAATCACAATTGTAAAGAACTGATTCTAAACTATTATTTTGGTTTGATTCTTTATTCAAATGACACAGTCACTGTCTTGTGTTATATAATATTATACCAAATGTATTGTAATGTGTTAAACAACTTTGTTATATGTTAATACCTTTTATCATTTCACATCTTTTGTTTAATTTCTCTCTCTCTGAAGTAATAACATTGGCACAATAGAGTGTGTAATAGCTCTGTCTATCATGAAACCTGTTAGTGCACAGATTGTAAACTCGAAGACAGTAATGGTTCCTTTGAAGCTTTATAGTGTCAGAAAGATTGCTGCACGTGCACATTAAATTCATGTGCTGAAAGGCCTTGTGATTTTATGTTGAATAATATCCCCATTCATATGCAGTAGCTGCTCTTCTTAACAAGATGGCTTTTGTACTTTTCCTACTAAAGACTCTTATTTCAAATGCCATCTTTGAGTTACAGGAGTACAGAGGATAATTTGAAACTGGTAATTTCTAATTTTGTTTCTGTTTAAATGCCTTACCAGCTAGCAACTGCATTGGTTTTAAATTCCTTAAAGAAGCATACTTGTTCTACATTTAAAAAAATCATCTAAGCTCTGCCCAAATTAAAACAGGTTTTAATGCAACAGCAACAAAAATATTTGAGCTATGCAGTTTTCAGTGTTTTTTTTCAGATGTACCCTACCTCATTCTTGATGTAGTGCAGATGTTTAATGTTTAAAATACAGATAGGTACAACACAAAACCCTGTATTCCTGACTGCAATACATACAACCATCTGGTGGAATACATCAAATATTTAAGCATGCATAACAATACCACATGATGCTACAGAGAAAAAAAGGGATGACAATCCCATTCCTCTGAAAATACCTTTCTATATGATATAATTCAACTGTCAATGAAGTAAATTATAAAGCTAATCTTGAATTTGATAGAACCTAGATTTCTCATATAGCAGTCTTTATTGACAATGTCACTTTAGAAATGTGGAAATGCAATTTCAGGAGAAAATATTTCTGTTATTTACATGTTTGCAGTTGTGGAAATGGCTGTAAATACAGACGACATCTTACTAAAATACAGCTTTATGTAGCTAAACAATGTTTGCTTGTTTGTTTTTTTTTTAAAGACAGAAATACAGTTGCTGATCACACTAACTTGTTTATTGTCTTCTGAGCATATGCCTATTCTTTCACACATGAACACTTCTGGAAAGTATCTCTAGTGTCACTCTACCCACTAGAGACATGGGTGGTCTCAGACATCAGTCCTAACACATTAGCATCACTTCCTGTGATATTCTGTGCCATTAAGAATTTAGAGGAATGTTCACAAAAGTTAAGTTTTATTCAGGATAATAAGTCTTCCTAAGCTTATTATATAATCTGCAGTCAGGAATTTATAAATAGTTATTATATTTATATCCACACAGCTGGAACTATTAACATTTTTTTTTTTTCAGTCAAAAGGTACTACCCCCAGCCTTGTGACAGTCATCAATTTTTATACTGCCCTAAAAACTACTAATTTATGCTTTTTTCCCAACATGTGTTCTTGAACATAGAATTATCAGGCAGAAATTGGGGTTTTAGCTTCCCTTTTTCCACTAAATCTCTGCAAAATGATGCCTTATGATATTAATTTAGAAAATAGAAAGAAACACATAAGGACTTCAATAAGGACTGATCACATAAAAATTGAAAAAGAGAGACAGAGAGGTCTAAGTCCTTGCATTTTAATAATCCAAGTTAGTTACCTACAATATCTGATTCTTTATTTTTCTATAAGAGACAAGTGAAGCACTGCAGCACTACTGGGATTTCCCAAGAAGTTTGAAAATTCTCTTAGGATTGTTTGAAAAGTGTGTGCTTACTGCACATACATAGCCTTTATATTGTGCCAGAAGATTATAGGCTACAGAGCACTATTATTTCGGAATTATTGCAAGTTTGATCACTGATATATAATCATAAATGTTTAAAGTAAGTTTTTATAAGATGGACCATAATTGTTATGGTCCATATATGTTATGGACCATTGTTATATGGACCATCGTTATACTCTGTTCTCTTTCAATTGATCTTTTTAATAATTCCTTCATTATGAATCCACCTATTATATAAGATATACATACATGTTATTAAAGACAATTATATGCTAAAGGAGTAATGAATAATATCCTTCTATATTAGTAAGCATTAAGTAGTTTTCTGTGAACTTGATTAAACACTAACAACTCATTCACTACCAGTATTCATAGTTCTTGCTTTTCTTAATCCAAAATATGTTTTTTTTAAGATTCTGAAGGGAAAAACACCAGGGTTTTATTTTTCTACTTTTGCAGCTTTTATAATAGACTGGAGTTGATATCACTGTGTAAGAGATCTCCTTGCACAAACTTGTGTCGTCCTTCAGAAAGTGCAAGTTATTCCAGCCAAAAGTTAAGTAGACGCTTGAAGTCATATTTGCCAAGAGTCAGATTCTATGCTTGTAATATTTGCAATTTAAAAAGAATGCTTTGAAATTTCACTGTATCATAAAAGAGCCAAAATCTTAACAGTGTTCGCTCAACTGTATAAAATATAGAAAGAGAAGTAAGATATCATAGAATCGTGGTTCATAGAATGGTTTGAGTTGGAAGGGACCTTAAAGATCACCCAGTTCCACTCCCCTTGCTATGGGCAGGGACACCTTCCACTAGGCCAGGTTGCCCAAAGCCCTGTCCAACCTGACCTTGAACCAGGGGCCTATCACCATATCGATAAACACTCTTTGGAACCACTCCGATGGAGAATCCCCAGCCTCTCTGGGCAGCCTGGTCCAACGCCTCACCACTCTCATAGTGAAGAATTTCTTCCTCGTTTCTAATCTAAATCTAACCTCTTTCAGTTTAAAGCCATTACTCCTTGTCCTGTTAGTACATGCCCTTGTAAAGAGTTCCTCTCCAGCTTTATTGTAGGTCCCCTTTAGGTTCTCGAAGGCTGGTATAAGGTCATCCCAGGACCCTCTCTTCTACAGGCTGAACAACCCCAACTCTCCTGGCCTGTCTTCATAGGAGAGGTACTCCAGCCCTCTGATCATCTTCATGGCCTTCATCTGGACTTGCTCCTTCTTCTTTTGGGGTCCCAGAGCTGGATGCAGTACTCCAGGTGGGGTGTCACTAGGGCAGAGTAGAGGGAGAGAATCACCTCCCTTGGCCTGCTGGCCACGCTTCTTTTGATGCAGACCAGGATATGTGTGACTTTCTGGGCTGCAAGCGCACATTGCCAGCTCATGTTAAGCTTCTCATCAACCAGCACCCCCAAGTCCTTCTCTTCAGTGCTGCTCTCAATCCATTCTCTGCCCAGCCTTTATCTGTGCTTGGGATTGCCCAATCCATGTGCAGGACATTGCACTTGGCCTTGTTGAACTTCATGAGGTTTGCACGGGCCCATGTCTCAAGGTGTGATCATAGCTTCAATAAGTATGACGCCTTCAACCCAGCAATAATAATATTCACAACAAATCGTTCAGAAACTGTCCATAAAGAAAAACATACTTCACTCCAAACTGTGAAAATAACCCTCAAACCCAAATCTGCCAAGGAATTTTTTGTCAGCATAAAAAGGCATCATGTAGGATGTATTTAAATATGGATAAATAAAATGCAAGCACTTTTTGTAATTTTAAAATTGTTAATGTTTAATTTTATGAAAATTCTCTTTTATTTGTGGAAAGACCTATGAGACTTAAATCATAAGTGAGTCACTAATGTGAAAATCAATTTTGTTCTTTAATTGCAATTTAGCTGTAGCCTGTGCACAGACTCAGTGCTTACCACCAATTCTTTGGATTGCCCAGGAATTTCCAGCCAGTAATTTGCACATATGACCTAATGGACTGGCTTGATACAATGGACCAGAATGAAACTGGGTGACTGACTAGACCTTCATAACTAAGTATTTGACTGATTATTACAGGTGGGAATTTGGAATTGTTCTAGAAATTTCCTACAAAGTAACTCTTGATATGTGTAGTCCAGCTGATATTTCTTAGTTTGCTGACTGATGTCTTGGGTAGCATGTCCTAAAGTGTCCTTGCTGCAGAAGTGATCAGTTTATGCATAGATAAGACATTTTTAAATGGTTAACTGAAGCTGTTCCTGCAACAAAGGTCACATGGTCTTTTGCATGTAGTTAGGATATTTGAAAGATTTTTCACATGTATGTAACTGGAACCAATACCAACGAATGATGCATTTGCTGAGATAAACATGTAGGACTGTGGCTTGTTGGACTACAAAAACTAATCAAAAATAGTGATTCAAGCAAAACAGTGACTCAGATAATCTCTGTTGATTCAACTGAATATGCCATTGGAAGGACCCTTGCAATAGAGATTCCCATCACCACCAAATGGCTACTGGCTATCTTTTAAGTGAGATTTAATTCCCTGTGTGAGTGTTAGCCTATACTAAGATCCCGATATTTTCCCCTGCCTTTAACTAACACTGTCTCTGAGTGGTTTCAGAGAAACTGATGATCTCAGAAGTGATAATTCCCACCTTTAAGTATAGAATATGACAAGTTGCCTAATATACTTTGGTACTAGGTCCACATTATTTAGTAGTGTTTGGCTAAGGTTCTTTTCCAGAGGTTGCAAGGGGCGTGCAGAGGTCATACAACCCTCTCAGATCATGAGTGTTGTTTTCCTACATTCTGAATAGTAAAATGTAAAAGAAGAAAAATTGACACCACATTTGCCATGTTGCCTCACATCCTTTCCTTTTGTAGAGTTCTGCTGAACAATGAAGATAAGAAAGGCGGAGAGTTCACATGTACTCCTGACTGCCAGTGAGACAGATTTATTACGGGAAGCTCCTGAGAGACCAATTAATATCACCAGGGCTGTCAAAACGTTTGTACCATGAAGAATACAGGCAGCCCATCAACACACTGTGAAGGTAAGGTCACTGAACACGAGAACACTAGGGGACAAATTTAGTCAGAATGGAGTAAAAATTGAGCACTAATTAAGTAAATTATAAAACAGTCAGAGTGGCAAAACACTACCTCCTCTAGAACTGTGTTTTCTAGGAAGATGCATTATTTTTGTTAAAGAAGTATTATACTACAGATAAACACTGAGAAGGCAGGATTAAATACAACAAAACTTGATGCTTCCTATTGGTAAGAGTGGTCATGGTTCAGAAATGTTACTTTTTAAGATAGGCAATTCAAGTAAGGCTTCTTTTTTTTTATATTACAAAAGGGGATATTGTCAAATGTAGACATCTCCAACATTTGATTGTGATCCCTGGGGTTCCTGTTTTTCAGGCTATGCTGCTCAACTATTAATTATATTTATCAGTGTCTTAAGAGTATAAACTAGGTCAGATTTGAGGTTGGAGGATGATAGAAAATTGCTAGACATAACCAATACTATGGATGACAATAAATTCTTGCAGGAAGAATAACATAATTTAGAAGACTGGGTTGATAGAAGCACTATTACAAAAAACAAAATCATACATGGTTTATGATTTTGCCTTTGCTGCTGCCTAAGTTATTGCCAAAGCAAAGGCATTGAAGCAGTATCTACACTGTGTTTAAGAGCTTGGAACAGTAGACAGGAAAGTCAAGTGTGTTCTCTGACTAAACTTTATAAATGCATGATAACATCTGTAGGGTATCTATGAATTGGGCAGCAAGTTTTATGAGGATGGATCAATACAATTGCATACAGACTGTGTGTGATGATGCTTCATGGTAAGATGTTTCTACCAGGGGCTCCAAGACCAAGTATTCTAACTGAAAATGGCACACACATGTATGATTGTATATTACAAGGATGACCATAAGGTCATACTTCGAAGTGTGCTTTCCAGCCACACCTGGGAAAAAAGAGTGCACATACACAGAGTATGTCTGATGACAAATACAAATCTAACAGTAAAACTGACTAAGGCAACTGTCAACCAGCCATGAAACAATCTTTATAAACTTTTTGCATGGTTAAAGGGTCTGACACATTTGACTTAAGTTTCTACTTACTGTGCTGTAGCTGTCATTGTTCTGTCTCTCAATTTATAATAGAAATATTTACCACATTAGAATGTTGTGAAAACACCTACATTAATGATTGATTTTCTAATTTTATTTTATTTTGGTAATGTTCTCTAACAAGTATAAGTCGTCATGAGCCAGTATGTTTGTTTGTTGTCACTGTAAGTATATTAGATTGGAGCAATATAGCACCTGAACACTTAAAATCAAAACTATGCATCATATCAGTGTGGTCTTCAGATATGCATTTCTGTGCAAGTCGTTGTTTTACCACACCCTGTGCCTTTTTGAGAAGCAAAGTTCATTGTAGCAAAGTCTAGACAGGGTTTTAAGAGTAGAATATACTGAGGCAAAGGTTTTCATGAAAGCAAACATCCCCTCATCAAATAAGTGGTAGCTGATATGATTATGCTAGCACTTAAAAGTCATCAGAGATGTTCATTAACCTTTACAAGGAAGAGCAAGCACTCTCCAAAATATGTATGTATCCCTGTGTATATGTAAGTTACATCCTATCTCTGTCTGGACTTAACAAAGGAACTTATTTTCAAGTTTATCTCTAGATCAACCTTAATATTGTTTTGAGGGGTTTTTTGAGAGCATGTAGTGAGACATCTGATGAAAATGGCTTATTTCTACAAATCTGAAATAACTGTATCACTGCCTTGTAGTTCGGTGTTATTTATTTGCAATACAATATAAAGAAAAAATGCTAGATGGCTGTATAAATAAAACATAGTTGGGGAAAAGAACATGGTTTCCTTGCAAGTCTCAGGCTTTCTAGAATGGAACACTAAGTATGTGAATAAGGATAATCTGGTTAATATATCCTTTCTCGGTCTGCAAGCAGATTTTGGCAATGTACCTCACCAAAGGCTTTTAAAAAGGCAGCCAAGGCATAAGAATAATGGTAATTAGTTCCTTAAATGGTGATTAAAAAAGCAGGATTTCAGTAGAAGTTCAGGTTTTTTTTGCAGTGGAAGGCTGTGCTGCCATCCAGAGAGACCTGGACAGGCTGGAGAGTTGGGCAGGGAATAATTTGATGAAATATAACAAGGGAAAGTGTAGGGTCCTGCATCTGGGCAGGAACAACCCCAGGTTCCAGTATAGGTTGGGGAATGACCTGTTAGAAAGCAGTGTAGGGGAAAGGGACCTGG
>VWYH01002439.1:0-19319 GCA_013399365.1 Pampusana beccarii | reverse complement strand
TTCTTCTCAGTGAGGGTGACGGAACACTGGAACAGGCTGCCCAGGGAGGTTGTGGAGTCTCCTTCTCTGGAGACATTAAAAACTCGCCTGGACACCTTCCTGTGTAACCTCATCTAGGTGTCCTGCTTCGGCAGGGGGATTGGAATAGATGATCTTTTGAGGTCCCTTCCAATCCCTAACATTCTATGATTCTGTGATTCTGTGTGAGATTACCAGTCAAGTTCTGAAGCAAAGTGAGCTGCAATCTGCATCATTCAAAGTGTAAATGATATGAAACACGAAGTGAAAAGATTACTGACGACAAGTGGGGATGAGAGCTGATTTTGAACAACTGCAGAAGGACTAAGGTCTGAGTGGTTGGCAGACAGAATTATATCTAGACAAATATAAAATGACATTTTCACAAAATAATTTTGACTGAAAAAATAATACGATGAGCTCTAAAGTAACTGCTATTGCTGAGAACTGAAAACTTGGCAGTACAAGGAGTGTTAAATTGAAGGTAGTAGGAGCCTAGTTTATGAAACAAAAAAGCAAATACTTGACACTACAGGTACCTGTTCTTGGAAATTCCTAACCTTATGGGTGCTAAGTATGTGCTCAAAGATCTTGAAGATCAGAGTCTTCCCTAGGTATACATTTATGATCACTTTTCTGATTGGTTGTCACCTGAGGTGTAATTCTGTGCCTAACACAATTAAAGGGTCTTCCTGATGGGAGCAGCTGTAAAGGTGACCTGTTTATAATGGGAAAAATACTGTCAGAAAATATCTGCTAAAACACTGGCAGAAGAAGATGCCTGTCAGCCTGGGAACTGCTAGAGAGCTGCTAGCCTAGGAACCCAGCCTGTGAACTACAAGAATCCTTAAGATGTGCATCCACTACTTTTGAAGTGCACGTGGGTACCTAAAAAACAGAGAAATCCTGAGATACCACAGTTAAGAGGAAGCACAAGAAACTGCAGCAGCCCCTTATAGAATCATAGAATAATTTGGGTTGAAAGGGACCTTTAAAGATCATCTAGTCCAATCCCCCTGCAATGAGCAGGGACATCTTCAACTAGATCAGGTTCCTTAGAGCCCCGTCCAGCCTAGCCTTGAATGTTCTCAGGGATGGGGCACCTACCACCTCTCTAGACAACATGTTCCAGTGTTTTACCACCCTCATTGTAAGAAATTTCTTCTTTATATCTGGTCTAAATCTACTCTCTCTATTATAAAACCATAACCCCTTGTCCTATCGCAACAGGCCCTGCTGAAGAGTTATCATCTGGCAAGGTGAAAAACAGTCTGAAAAAGGGGGAAAACACCTTGAGAAAGTGGGAATCGACAACTACTATTGGCTGTTCTAGCTGAAGGAACACAAGAATAGTCTAGAAAAATAAAAATTGGTCTGAAAGAATAGAAAACATCATGTATTAGCTGTCCCTAGTGAAAAATATGAATTAGTAACATCTGTTGGCTACTCCAGGTGGTAGTGTCTTACACCCCTTTATGTCTCTGTGACACAAAACTTATTTGTTTTCTACCCAAAACAAGGCCTCTCTCTCTTGAAGAAATCCCTCTGCACCAACTTTGCTATAAGATCCCCTATATAGATATAACCCTCACCAGGGACACGTGGTTGACTCCAGGCTCCATGATACACATCACCTTCAAAGTGTGACTTTATCCATTGTTGATTGGACCTACTCCAGTGAGGCCCCACTTCTGGGAACGATTTCGAGGCCCCACTCCTGGAAGTGGTTTGATTAGCACTGTACCTGTACTACTTTGAATAATATGTATATAGGCACACATATTAGTAATTAATCATATCTGCTGCTTTACTGATGGTTGTCTTCTAGTAATTTGTAATATTAAATTATTAATACATACTTGGCTGCTACTATTGACTGCTGCTACTACTAAAGCAGGGAATAGCCATGGAGACACCAAGTGATGATGAATGGACAGGAATTAGGGGTTAGTAGTTCATTTCATTTATGGCCACTCTTCTTTTGCCTGAAATACAGACTTTTTGTAGACTTAACTGAAGACTATTTTTTTTTTGATCTATAGCACAATTTATAATTCTGTTATAAATATATACAATTTTATCAAACCATTTACAGTATTGTTGTCTATCAGTAGCTATGTATCTGTAACAAGTTTGTTCCTTGATCTAATTTTTGTCTTTGCTTTGTGGTTCCGGTTAGATTTCCCTGTTTTGATTCCTGCCATTTATTTGCTCAGGATACATTACAATTTACATCTGTTCCTGTCCTTATAGTGATGTCTCAATAGAACAAAAGAAGTAAGCAAGAATGGAAAAAAATCTCATCTATCTTTGTCAGGTGATATATCATATCAATATTTTCATTTTTATAATGATAAGTTACTTCTTACTTGTCACAAATTTATGGTATTGTTAAGAATCTTTAAAAGAATAAAATTTTCTATTGGCTTCAGTGAAATTTAGAACAGGCCTTTTGTGTTGATAAAAATATCATTTTGCAAACAAAGATTGCATTTGGTTTGGTTTGAGGGTTTTTTTTGCTCTGCTCTACAAGTCTTACCTTTTTTTAGAATTTGATTCTCTCTATTAATCTGTATTAATTACCGATGTTTTAGACATGAACTACTCTTTGATACACAGGTCCAACAGAAAGTGACATTTGATCTGTTAATAAACTGAAATAGCTAGTCTGCTTTCATATATCAACCATTTGCACTGTTGTCACCTCTAATTTTGTTTCTTAGTGGAGATCTGTTGCTGTTCAGCTGATTTTTTTTTTTTCCCCACAAGATATGAAAAGAAGTGGCCACAAATTAGTGAAGGAAAAATTACAAGACATGATGTCAGTATCTATTCAAACTTCCCTACCCCTGAAAATTAAGCACAAATTTAAAGGTTTTGTTTTCTGGTTTAATACAAACTAGTAAATAGTTAAAACCAAACAAAGTTTCAAATTGAAAGGGCATTTTGTAACTGCTAGAAATAACTGCTAGAGACTAGTCTGTGGGGAAAGTAAATCTGGATTTGAAGTTAGGCTGAGATGGACTCCAGTCAGCAGACAGCAGAAAATATAGGCTATTTGTCTCAGCTCACAGAGGGGAACAGGAGTCTGGCTGATCTTTGTTATCAACAGGAATATGAAGACTAGGTAAGGTGCTGTGCAAGTAGAATCTCTTTCAGACTGTATTTTGTCCAAAAAAAAAGTGAAAGAATCAATAAACATTGCTTAGTTTTAATGAATTTGCTATTGAATTATTTCAGTCTTGTTTCTTATAAGGAAACTCTGACAGTATGGTACCAAGTGGGCTGCAACTGAAGCCCTCCTCTAAGAAACATCAACAGGAGCCTGTTGCCTTTGGGAAGTGAGTCCATAAGGCCTCAAGAGCCAGCAATGTTGTCTCTGTCTGGATAGCCATGAGACCTGTTCCATCTCTATTTTCACTGCTATTTTCAATTGTATTGTCTTCTCAGTCATTTTTAATTATTTTGTTCCATTTTCTTGTAATCCCTTTTTACCCATGATCTTTTTTTCTCCTTTTTTTATTCATTGCTGGTTTATGTATCTGTCATGATCATTTCTAGAAGCAGTACTTTGAAGATGGAAAAATAGGGTAATGCTCATTTATCTCAGCAAATGGAAGTCCCATTAAATTTTCAGATTCAGTAGCACTTAAGTAGTGATATAAATTTCTCCAGCAATACTCTGTTTTGTTCTAAATTCGGATTCAAGCTGCCATCTATCTTTCTGAAAATTGGACGTGTGCAGTCGCCCTGTCCACAAAGAATTTGTGTATCTGACTGCATATCTTTGAAATTCTACAAAAAAAATGGTGTATGTCTATTCCTCAAAATACAATAAAGTAAGATATTTTTTATGTTAGGTTATGTGACAAAAGCCCATCCACAAAAGAACACAGAGAGATAATGGCAGATGAGGGAGCCCTGGCTAATTTGAGACCCATCACAGGAGCTAACAGCCCATTTAAGACTCAGCTCCACAAACCCAGAACAGCACAGGAGCAAATAGAAAGGAAGAAAACCTAAACCAATGATTCAGAGGAAGGGACACCCTATCTGGACCCCTCCCAGGAACGTGCAAGGAAAGCCTCAGCCCCATTGTCCAGATGTAAAACAGATCAAGATGTATTAATACTGTAGCACTTTTTGACTTGAGGGAGATTGCTGCCTAGGGATATGGGACACATTATGGGGCACAGGGGAGGAGCATTTGAAGATTGCATGAGATTTATTATGGGATGTTTAGAAGAACCAAAACCAGGGACAGAAAGTGATTTAGGTGATTCCTGAAGGAACAGAGCAGGAAAGTAGAACGATAAGGTGATAAAAACAGCTGGTCACATGTAAAGACTTTGCTTGTCGTTATGATTATCTGGGCATGCCTTGTGCTTGATCAGCACAGTCCTTCTTTTTATAAATTCCTTTCACAGAATCACAGAATCGCAAAATTACAGAATCACAGAATGGTTGACACTGGAAGGGACCTTCGTAGGTCATCTGATCCAATCCCCTGATCAAATAGGTCCACCTGACGTTGGTTGACCAGGACCATGTCCAGAGGGCTTTTGAATATCTCCAAGGATGGAAACTCCACAACCTCCCTGGGCAACCTGTGTCAGTGCTCAGTCACCCTCACAGTGAAAAAGTGCTGACTCGTACTGATCCTGCTGCCAACCAGCACTCCCAGGTTCCTTTCTGCAGGGCTGCTCTCCAGCTACTCCTCTCCCAGTTTATACCTGTACCTGACATTACTCCATCTCATGTGCACGATTTGGTATTTGATTTGTTAAATTTCATTCCATTACTTGTAGCCCAATGCT
This sequence comes from Pampusana beccarii, assembly GCA_013399365.1. Lineage (NCBI taxonomy): Eukaryota > Metazoa > Chordata > Aves > Columbiformes > Columbidae > Pampusana > Pampusana beccarii. The sequence continues at coordinate 14,484 of VWYH01002439.1, read as the reverse complement.
CCAATCCATCCAGATCCTTCTGCAAGGTCTCTTGTATGTCAAGAGAGTAAATCAGGTCTTCATAATTTTAACATAAAATGGTAATTGTATCTCCCAAATTTGTATCCTCCAGACTTAAAGGTGTGGAAAACATAGGAAACAGCAGTAGTATTGATCAAATTGAATAATACCAAGAGTGAATATTATTAATTAAATAAAGCTTTCAGTTATTGCAGTCTCAATTTGGAGCAAAAGAAAATATGGGGTGTGCATTCCTTCATTAAATTTTACTTATATCTCATTAGGAAAAAAATAGCATTTTTTAAACATATGTATATTCAGTTCATCTTATTAGACCGTGAGTCAATATATTAGAAAATTCAGTGTGTAAACTTTCTGCACGAAGATTCAACAACAAGTTTACATGAGACTGACTAAAACTTACAGAGCAAAATCTTAACTGAAAAATTCTTCTAAGCCAGGATATCCTGCTAGTGACACAACTTAAGCCTTTAAAAAATTGTGTTTCTCCCTGACTCACAACAGAAGATGAAGGATAAGCTCCTTTTCAAAACCTATTGCACTTTAGCCCTTTTTAAAACTTGAGTTGAACTATTTTCTCATTTAATGAATGAAAACTGTTATTTATTAGTTCTTAAAAGATCTCACCTTAGATGAAGGATAAACCTAAAGAGTTCATGGAGCTGTGAATATTTCTAAAATGAAGAAAGTTCTGGTTTGCTCTCTGCAATTTAGAGTCATTAAAAATTCCAACCTTGCTAAAAAATGCAGAAGAAAAATGATATTCCTAAGGCCTGATCCGGTTTGGCACTTCACGTACATCTTGCAAAACTCCTCATTTTCACAGGCTCATCATCATATTTAGCTGATAGAAATATCTTTTGTTATACTTCTGCACTTCTAGTTATTTATCTTATTAATCAGACAGGTATAACATTCAAATCATCATTCAAAACATGTAAAGCTTTTTGTCCTATTTAATTGTTATTTTATTCTGTAGTTTCATTTGTATTCTTATTCAACAGTTCTGTAACTCATTTATCACTGAAAGAAAATGATGGAGTTATGGATGTGCATGTGCTTGTGAATGACATTTTCTGTTGTGATTATTGTGCTGTTGTATATGGATGAATTGGAGCAGGCCATGAAAATAGAGTCGTGCTGGACTGGAACTTAGTGGAAGAATGGCTAATATTATTTACTGCTCATATAAAGACACTTTCAGGCCTCTGATGGCCCTCTGTACAAAACCAAGTTTTTGTGTCAAGGATTTCATCACCTAAAACAGTAGTGAATACAGTACTGAGGAAAAAATATTACTAAGAAGAAAGTGAACTGTTTTGATGTTTGGAGTGAAACATTAGATCTGTAATAGTTCAGAAATAGAATTTAAATTTGTTGTACCCTGGTTGAACATTACTGCCTATTCTATTTCTCCTATCTTCAGCATGAAATGTAGACGACATGCAGGTAATATATCACTCCAGCAACCAGAAATGAATGGTGCAGGACAGGTACTGTTCCCTTCTTCTTTTCCAGACAAAGGAAATACATCATACTAACAAACCCAGGCTATGCAGTATTTGAAAACTTAGAAAGATACGCCCTTTGTCATACCAGTATTCCCCATGATATTAATGTAATTGTTTCTTTAGGTTCTGGAGGAAGCAATTTGGTCACCTAACACCTTCAGCAAATATCTCTTATTTGAGAGACTTCTGTTTGCATCTTATTTCCTTTGCTGCTTACTTCATTCACGTGTATTGATGTACTCTCACAAAGTGTTGGCACTCAGTAAAGCACAAGAAACAACCCAAAATCAGCTAACCCCAAAATGCTATTGAGATAATTATTAAAAAAGGACATAGTTCACGTGCATCTTCCATTAACTGATAGCCAATTCAAATTAATTGTTCTGGTTCGAGACATTATTTTATTTTGGTAATTATGAGATCCCCTCAGTCTCCTGTCCATTTAACTGATTAATGCAGACAGGTATTTGGATCAGGATGCCCTCTGGTCCAGTATAACAGGTCAGCTTCTTTTCAGTAGCTTTCTAAACAGTCATCTCACAAATGAGATTAGGAAAATCAAATGAAGTCATAAAAGAGGAAGATTTTCCTCATTAATAGCTAGCCTAAGTATTTTATGAACCATTATGTCACCCCAAAATCTGCAGAAATTCTTGCAGTACCAAAATAAAAATAAAAATTTAAAAAAAAAAAAAAAATTGGATTAGAATATTCAAACCCCAGCAAGGTACGATATACATTTTCAACAGAAAAGAAATATTAACTTTTCGTCTGCTGTTGACTGCAAGAAGCAATAATCCTATTTGTTCCAAAAACCTTTTATATCAACTCACACAATTTCAAATCATTGAAGTCCAGAGAGATTTCTTTGCTTTATTTTATATACCAATAATTTAGAATCAGCTACACCCTTTTTCTACTTCTGTCACAGAAAAAAAATAAATTTAAAAATGGTCAGTACAGAGAATTCTGTGACCCTTCTCATTTAGTACTGAACCTCTGCCACAGGAGGAAATTTTATGATGGTTAGGATGAACTTTTAGTTTCAGCTACAGTAATACCGTAAGTCTAAAGAAATTGTCAGAAAAGTGACAGCAATGATGCAGAGCCCTGTCTTAAAGATTTCAGGCAGCTTTCTAGACAAAAGCAGAAGCTAGAGCAAAATAAGGGTTAATTATGAGAATGTTTAAATTACTAGTATATGCTTTTGATGTTCTGCAGTATTCCCCTGACTTTCTTTTGTATTTTAAACGTGACTCTGAAAAAGAAGTCTAATGACTTAAGCCCTCTAAATGAATATTTGCTTTGAGTAATATTTTCTTTCTAGAATTATTTTCTTACCAGTTATATACATGGCGGAAAATTCATGTCCTGGCTTTCACAACTGAATATATTATATTATCACTATTTTCTTAATAAAACTTAAACTCTTCTATCTTGGTCCATAAAGACATATTCTTAAATCCAAGGATAGCTGCCAAAATAACTGATCAGGATTCCAAGGAAAAGCTTATAATAACTTACGTAAACATTCATGAGCACTCAAAAAGGTACACCGGAATGAAAATCAGGCTGACTTTAGACACTCATGTCCAAATATTTCCATTTTTTAAGTTTATCCCCTACCTCTCTTCTCCTCCACTCTTCCTTTCCTTGATCAGTCGCTATCTAACTACAGAGGAAATTAAATTAACAGCTGTTCAGACTAAATGATGAGTGTTGGAAGACTTAAAATTTATAATTAAATTCTGTTGAAAATATTTAGTGAGATTTGATTGCTCCAAAGGAGAATAAAATTAGAGAAAGGAGAATTATAGTGTTGAAGTTGGACTCTTAATGTATACTTAAATTTTGTATTAGGTTCCTAATCTTTCTTTGAAAATGACCCTTCATGAGTATTTGTAATTTTCAGATTATGACAACTTTTCAACCTAAGAATTTTTTTTCAAGGATGTTCAGCTTTTATTAATTTAGTTTTCTCTGTATTATATGGCATTTTCTTTGTCTCCAGCTATGAACCTTTATGGCTGTACATCTCTCTCAACAGCAAATCTGGAAGTGCTGAGTTTTAAATGTTATCAGTAGCACTATTTTAGTTAATGCATAAAATTCAGTCCCTTCTTAAATATTCTCCACTAAACATTAGACTTAAATTTTTGCTTACACCTCTCTAACAAAGCTCAAATGATGTAATTGTTACACCAGTAATAGAAATGATTAATGATAATTGTAAAGAAAAATAAATTCTGAAAAATTATATAAGTGTGACTGAAAGTGGCATCTTAAATAATTCATCAGATGAGCAATAAAGAGGTAAAAATTCTGTAATATGTATGAATAATTACGTCAATTAATACACTGACATAAAATGGGTGGTGGTGTTTGTATCAGCTGATAATTTATTGTTTAAAGGTATGTGGCTAGTGTTGCAGATTTAACTTAAGTCACCCAGTAGCCCTGACTCATTCAACTGAAGTCATATAAGACAGTAATTTGTCAGAGAATTGTATATTTACTCAACGACACCTTTCAAATGTGCCCCTCTTCTGAATACACCAAAATAAATATCTTCATCTTCTTGTATGTAATTTTCGAAGCTTTTGTTTACTCATAACAGGATCTAAAGGTAACAGTTTATTTTTCAGATACAAATTCTCCACGTGCTTAACAACCATGTCTGTATTTGCCGAGCAGCACATTTGTCATGCAACATCCTAAATGCGTACCAGTAATTAAAGCCTCTTGTACATCTATCAAAATGTCCTGATAATCACAGATGGGATAATGTAGATTAGGGGTCCATTGAAAATTAATACAATATTTTATTTTTTCATCCCTTCTGTCTCTTTCTTTCTTGTCCTGTTAGTAAAAAGAATCCACCTTACAGTCACAGTCGGTGTCTTTTCTTCTCTGGGTGACTTAGACTAGAGGGTATAAAGCTGTGCACTTTTGTTTCCTCTATTGGTAAAATTAGATACAAAATTTTCTACACTCAGGGCAAAACCTGTTATTTCCTAGCAAAATTTTACTTGGCATTACAGTAAATATTATCTTTATACTTTAATATTTGAAATAATATTGAAAAATATCTGCTAAGAACATTTTAAAAATACATGAGAGAAGTAGGCTTAATCTTACATTTCCATGACTTAATTTTCAATACCCTAGTTAAGTTTTCTATTCACTTTTGCATTTCATTGCCAGATAATCTATCTAATGATATTCAGGGAAAAGTATCTACCTCATATGTGGTGTTGTCTCAGGCTAGTTATTGGTACCTTCCACTGAAAAGTGTTTCAGTGGTTTTTTTTGGTAGGCTAGTAGGAAGCTTATTATTTTGAGAATCTGTGCAATGTGACAAAATTTTAAAGATTTTCCCTTGCGTGTGAGCTGCCCTGAGAATACGGGTGTAATTAATTGGAATGTAATTTTAAAAAAGTCCCAGGAAGTATATCTCTCCTCAGCTTCCATCCAGAAAAAAATCTGGCTAGTTTAATTATGTATATGATTATTATTCAAATACAAAGACCCTTCAGGTTTTTTTATAGCATACCTCATTTATATTAGTACATATTTTCTAATAAAAGTAACGTTTGGACTTACATACGTGTTTTTAGAAGGACTGGTCACTAAACAACAATCTTTGGCTGGATATTTTCTTTCCTGTAGCAGTTCACTTGCTGAAGTGCTGGTATTAGCCCACAGTAGGAGAAACCTTACTTTCGTTCATGTCCATTTAGAATTTCAACCCTGAGGTGATGCCATGCTGTTCTAATGAATTTTCATGTCTGTTTGCTGTTTGCCTCTAAAAATTAAATGGAATATCAGATACTTTAGGTTAATGTATAGTAAAAATTCATCCTGTCTACGAATGCCAGCACACTGTTTTAAAATATGAACCAGGGGTATAGAGCCGTAAAATTATTTACAGGATTATGGGCAAGTTACGTGCAGACTTTTAACCTTAATGGAATGATCAAATTTCTCACACAGTTTTTAGCAGCAACAGTATATTTATTAGAGATATAAGACAAAGCACTAATACCTTCAACACAGTTGTCAAGAGCAGACTATTCTATTTTTTCCTGACAGACTGGATACCATGGCAACACCTGGTAAGGAGAAGCTAAAGAAATATTTGAAGGTTTGCAACTGTTAAAGCCATTGGACTGTAGCAGACATGTATTAATTGCAAGTGAATATGACAGCACATACCAGATTTCTGAAAGGGAAGAAAACGTCAGCATCATTCCAGACTAAGGAGCCGAACAAGAGATGAAACAAACACTGTGATGTCTGACTTCAAACCTGGTGTCATGCTTGTGTACTCACCATTTACAAGGTCTGGGGAAAAGATGGAATTTTATTACTGTAGAATTATTTCCCAGAAGAACTTTAAAGAGATAGAAAAAAAACACATTGCCTGACAACTTAAAAGGGCAAAATTTATACATTTAAAATTATCTCTAAAAACATTTGAGAATTCCAATCAAGTGCAATCACAGTGATTTCATATGGAAAAAAAGTGGCAGCATGAAAGTTTCCTTGGATACTGCTGGTGAATTAGCTTCCAGAATGAAACAATACTTGAAACTAACATGTACTTTTAGGGGAGTTATGACACAAAGTCATTTTTGGTTTGTTTATGCATACACAATCAGAAAAGACATTAAAAGTACTCAAATGGACAGCAAATATTTTAATACAGATTTTGAATTCAGTAACTATTGCATATGCAGGCAGCAAGCTATAATCTTCCTCTGACATGTAAGAATGCTTGAAGCTGCCTTTATTTCAGTATTTCAGAGTGTGAATGTTTTCATGCATTATTGAAATGACAGTGCACAGGAAACAGGTACCATTGACAACAATTTGACTGCTTTTCCAAGTCAAAGCAAAATGCTTTCAGTTCTTGGAGCGAGCTGTTTGTATTATGCTACACCTTCTGTTATACGAGAGATGCCAATTTTACTTCTGATTACATAATAAACAAAATATGAATTAAATTAGATAAGATTAATCGTGGTGCAGAGAACCTCTGAATAACATCTACGCTTCTTAATTCCATGTTAAGAGGGAATGTGCCTGCTTGAATTAGGCACTGTGTAACAGATGAGAAGGGAAATGTTAGAGAGGGAAGCCAGGCTGGAATTTGAGAAACTGGTATAGATTCTTTCCTCTGCCTTAGAGTTCTTGTGCAAAACTGATAAAATTCCTAATGCTAAATCAGTGTATACCAAGTCCAAAGATTAGGTTCTTGGGCATCACAGCAGAATTCAAAGCTCTGGGCTGCTCAATATGTAGATAGAGTGTGGATGTAAGGAATTTCTTCCAAGTTGTGTGAGCAGTTGTTCAGAAAACCTGAATATAATGTCTGAGGATGACTACAGACCATAGATATAGTTTTAATTGAATTTTAAATTACTGATGAAAACACACCTATTTGGTGTTCTTTTTTATGCACACCAGTCCAGAAAAAGTTTTCTGATATATTATTTGAGATATTACTCTTACAGATGTGATATTTTAAAAGTTTTGAGGGTTAGAGATGTCACATACAGGTCTCACGTATTTGAATAGCCTCTGCAATGCAATTGGATTGCCAGAATATGGCCACACACAAAGCACAGACCTCAAGTTTTCTGCTTCTTTGAAATGCATATTTAATACAAGTTATATTAGGCCAAGAAAGTTATTGCTATTTTTTTTTTAGAACGCAAAGTAAAGTTCTTAATTGCAAACCTTGGGAGAAAAATAAGTGAATAAGAACAGTTCTGGATTACATTCAGTACTGTAACTTTCTTAGCTAAGTGTTAAGTGAGTTCATGTCCTTAACTTGTTTTTGTACCAGATACCATAATGATATGTGGATTTCTTCTCTTTCTTGTCCTTTGGAATGAACTCCTCCTTTAATGTCTGTTCAGTTGACCAGTTCGGTAAAATTAGACAAGAATTACTTAACAGCAGCCAGGTGCTGATACTGATCTTTTTCTGGGTCTGCTTCTTTAGAAATCTTTAACTGGTCATATAGAGAGTCTGCAAGCAGTATTCATGTACCTTCAAAATATAAAGCACTAGTTTCTTGGCTCAGGCAGACAAAAGGCAGCTGGGGTTTAGTGGTCAAGCTAGGAGCCTGCGCACTCATCAGGCAGCACCCAGAGAGTCACGGTTGGGCAGATGGGGTGGGTCAGCAGGGTCAGGATCAGTCTCTGCACCCTGGGAGCAGACCCTCCACCCTGCAGAGCTGCATTTGCTGCCAGCTCCATTGAGACCTATGGCTGATGCTCAGTCAATGTCTTCAGATGATCTCTGCACCACACTGACCCACTCAAAAAATGTCCCCATTTTAAAATTATTTTTATTTTTCCTGTATGTTCTTATACCTATCTTTATTGTTTTGGTTTGTTTTTTTTTCCTCTTCACTTCCTGAATGACTAACAGTCTTGTCTCAAAAACAACCTACCTCTCTCTGTAGTTTTACCTTTCTTACCTCTGTAGACTTCTCTCAGGGCTCTTTTCCAGCAGCCTGAGTAAGGTTACACAGCTGACCTGTGTCAGAATTGGGCCTGGATCCTCAGTATACGGACCACTAAAGCCTTTGTGGGGGCAAGAAAGCTCAATGAAGGGCTGAAGGCTACAGGTGGAGGGTTATACTGCGGAGGAGGAAGTTACCTTTATTTATTCAGAGCTTCTCCAGGAGATCTAGGGCAGATATATAATTCAATATCTGCAGATTGTTATTTGAAGGAAATATCTAACTGCCAGCTAGCTACTTCTGAGAATATTTTGATCATCTTTCAATCACATATACAAAAAAGAACCTTTACCATATGTTCTGTGATATTCACAGGGTCTACCACACTCCTCTCTCCAAGGAGACTATACACATCTGCCACTTTGGTAGTTATCTTGCTAGCCAGGCATATGACAATGTATGTTAGCAGAGTCCAAATCACAAGCTGTGTTTTGCTGGTTTCAGTACTTCTAGCATCACAGGTGGTTTTCTTTAATTTACATGTTTCTAACTTACAGTTTTTACTTTTTTATTTATTATTATTTTACTCTCTTTAGCATAAACAGCAAGATAATGATATATTTTTCTTACAAGAGGAAAAAAAACTTTGTACCATAGAGTTGGTTAGAGTTGAACACATTGTAGATTGATTTATTTACAAAGGATCTGAGTCATTTAAATTGCAATTACATCATATGAAATTGAGGTGGATAGAATTCAGATACTTATCCCTGAACAGAACTAATTCATTAATCTAAAATGTGTAAGATATGTGAAACTTGTCTGTTAAATGAGCAGGCTTTACTTGTTTACATAAGTGAGTGGGTATAGCAAAAAGCATTCAGAATATTTTATTTGCTGATGTTACTAAAAAAAGCTCATTGTTGTCTTCTACTAATGGCAGATATAGTTGAGGATAAGATTTCACAGTTTCAAAGTGGATAATAGGAATAACTTTATCACTGACAAATGTAAAAAGTTTAAATTGTTTTGAGAACGTAGTTCAACTTTTTATTTTCATGCTATTCATACCTTATTGATGAGACAAAGTTTATATTGCAGTGCTGCCAACTTTCTGTATGCATAAAATCTAGTAGGAATAACATTTCAAATTGAAATAATTTTCAAAAAATAGAACAAGAACAGATATTTTAGTGTGTACTTAAATTCAGTTGCATACTTTTATTTCACATATGCAATCGTTGAAACAAACCATTGAATTTATAAAAATGCGTTACATCTGGTGCACAGAACTTTTTTGTTATCTTCTAAAATTTTGGTATTCTTTCTAGGTCATTTTTACAGGAAGAAGTAATAACTTCTGATCCACTCGTATAATCATACAAGCTTTTAAATAAACAAATCTGGAGCTTGTCTGCTATTTCCAGCTCTGTTGGTTGACCTAATAAGAAATTAGGAATATTAAATTGCTATGCCAACCTAATTTTACTTATTATATGAACAGCAACTCCTGTCTGTTTGCTCATGTCTGTAATAACCACTACCAAAAGATGTGTGGCAAATGTTGAAGCCACTTTTAAAAAGGGCAAGAAGGACAATTCAGGGAGTTACAACCAAATCTAGCTCCCTTCAACCCCTGGGAAACACATGGCACAAGTCTTCTTGCTAACCATTCCTGGTCATGTGAAAAAGAAGAAAGTGATTGGGAGTCACCGGCTTGGATTTACCAAGGGTAAGAGCAGCAGATGCCAACTACCTTGCCTACAGCAGAATATTTGTCACAGTCTCCCACAGCATCCTTGTATCCGAGTTTTGAAATTACAATCAAGATGACACTAAACGGGAAAGGAGTAGATGGATTACTAAATGGAATGAAACTGGCTGGATTGTCAGGTTCAAAGGATAGTGGTTAACTTTTCGTACTCCACATGAAATTTGGTTACAAGCATAGTTCCTCTATCCTGCAGGGTAGCGAGGGCCTATCCTGTAACATATCCTGTTTCTCTGTGAGCTAGAGGTGGAAATGAAACATGCCCCCATCAAGGTTGCAGATTATGTCAGACTGGGCAGGGACAGGGGTGCACTTGCCATGTTGGAGGGCAGAAGGCATTTCAGAGAATCCTAACCTTGTTACAGAAATGGTCCGACAGGAACCTCACATAATTAAACAGATGCAAAGTACTACAAGAGGAGCAGACTAACTGCACCAGCGCAGTCTAGGGACTGACTGGAGCATAGGCAACAAATTAAGGGAGGTTATTACTCCCCACTATTCTACCCTCAGTAGATGGTATCTGGAATACCGTGACCACCTCTGGGCCACCCAGTACCAGAAAGATGCTGATAAACTTGAATGAGTTCCACAAATTGCCACCAAGACTGTCACAGGATGGAGCACACAATCTGTGTGAGGAGAAACTGAGGGAACTGGGGTTATTAGCATAGAGATGACAAAGCTTTGTGGGGGAGAATTAGCGAACTTCGAGTACCCAGGAGGAGGTTGCCACAAGAAGGCACAGCCAGACTTTTTACTGAAGTTGTACAGCATGCAAAGAAGACATAATCATCAACACGTCATAAATTGAAATGGGAGTTTCCAACTAGATATAAGGAGAAAAAAAGTAAAAATCACTGATGGGATAATTAAGCACTGAAACACGATACCCAATGAGGTTATTGAATCTTCCTCCTGGGAGGTTTTCAACACCTAACTAGACAAAACACTGAGTGACATGATCTGAATTCAATTTAAACAAGTGCCTTGAGAATTTGACAAGAGACATCCTTGGGTCCCTTCCAACTGGAATAATCCTTCAGTTCTGCAGAGATCTTGCAATTCAATGAGCAGTAAGAAACTGGAAACTTAGCAGATAAAGGAAATATGTATTCTATCTTTACAGCTCATTTACGTTTATTGTCTGTTTTGAAATGTGAATTCTATTATATTCCTGCAAACATCAAAAACTCTTAACAAAATCTTTGACTTTTCTACCCCTATATTATCTTCCTCTCTGTTTTCCCTAACATATTCAATGCTTCCACTAAGCCTATTTGAAACACAACAGCTAGATTAATTTTTACCATTTTTCTAACTGTCAAGCAGGTATCTGTGAATTCTGCCACTAGTCGTTTTCCCTTTTATTATGTTCATGTTTGTTTCAGATACTTTCAGAATGAAATACAGCTTTTAACTAAAACTGCAGAGGTCAAATAACAACAGAAGTTAAATTACAACCAATGTTTTCTTGTAGTATTGTAAAAAAAAACAAAAACAAAACCAAAAACAAACAAACAAAAAAAACACTCTACAAAAATAAAAAATAAAAAATAAAAAACAAACAAACAAACACTCCACATATACCTGGTAAGAATAATCTTCCAACCTCAACATTTAGTAAAAGGAAAAAATGAAGGAGCAAGGGAGAGAGAGAGAGCTTTGCCCTTATGGAAGGATTACCTAACAGTTTGTAAATGAGATAACCGAGAGTAAAAGCTAGAAGGTCTTTCTGGCTCTATAAAACTACAAACAGCATTTGCCAGATGGCTTTACAACGCATTTTATTAAAAATGTATATAAATTACTCTGGCAGCTACTAACCACCATATAAAATGTCTCTATACAATCTGCTGCCTCGTCATTAGACTTAAATCTGCCTCAGTTTTAACTAATAAGTACTACAGAAACTAAATCCACAAAAATATTCCCTACAAAGGTGAACAGTTATGCTTAATGATGACCTTAATAAGTAGTGAAAACAAGTTAATAAATTAATTTCTGATCAGTTTACGATATTTTTTTTAAATATATTTCCATTTGGTTTTGGCTGGAGGATTGAAGAGGGTCTTTATCTCCCTAGAGAATCAAAATATCATCCTAAATGTTTATTGAGATCCAAGCCAGATATTTTCTGGTGAGTGGGATATACATATATATGTTGTTTTGCCCTTTTTGTATCTTGTTAATTCCCCATATAAATAAACACTTAAAACCAACAATATTATTTCTGATCTTACTCATAAGATGAGGAATTTCTATTTTGAGGGTAGTAACACAGAACTTATAATTCACATGCACTGCAATAAGCCATAAGTGATTAAGTGCTCTAAGAGCTGAGGGAATGTGACAAAAATATGCTATGCTGATATGCTTTAAGTTGTGTGGTGGTTTGGAATCTTAATACAACAGAGTATTTTCAGAAAAATAAGGGAGACATTTGGGACACGAGGGTTTGGCATTCGCAGTTTCTTAACAATAAATATGGAACGGCCAAAAGCAATAACTCAGAAATGGTTTTAGGAAAAGGTGGAAAAAATATTTACTAGCATAACGTAGTTCTAGAAAAATCTAATGTAATTATTATGTGTCTATATACATAATACACACACACACATACATACTTAATATACGCAAATACATAATCTGATACAGGATGTCAGTCTGAATGCTATGATCTATTCCAGGGTAAGCTCTTAGACTCAGCTGATATTTCTTGCTGAGCAGAAGAAAGGTGATTATTAAGTTGGAATATTACTTTTGTGAGACTGATACTGCCGAGAGTGCATCTTACACATAATGAATTTGCTCCTCCATAGAGATGACACTAAAGATGAAAGAAGAAAACATAATGATAATATTTGCAGAAAAGGACTCTCACAGGCACAATAATAGGAGTAGAAAGAAGAAAGGAGAAGGAACAAAAGGAAGGAGAGGCCAAACCAAAATATAAGAGGCAAAGAGGAACGGAGGAGTTTACTGTTGATAGAAAAGAAACTTGTCCATTAAAGTTCATTTATTTCTAGTTGAAGCTCTCAGTGAAGTTACTCAGGTCATTAATCTCTAGGAAAAACTTTGTTCTTTTCTAACACAAGTGTGATGCTGTACAACTTAAGCTTTACCTGTGGTTTAACTTACCTTACTAACACAGCAGAGACTTGTCAGAAAAGGAACACAGGAGAATGCTCGTCAAATCCTGGCATGGCAGTGTTTCCCTGGAATAGATCACAGCATGGTTTCAGAACTGCTGAACATTATATCAAACTCAGACAAATAATAAGTATTTTAGCAACTTGCCTTTTAGCTGAAATTCCATCCTTTTCTTCGGCAAGTGTTGATTCTGGATGGAAGAAGAATCTTGTTCATAACTGCCTTTGAAATTTTTATTCTCTTGATTCCTATAATAAAATAGATATAGTTTAGAAATAAAAAGAGTATAAGCAAGATTTATTTATAAAACATTTAGCATCCAGTATTATTATTTACATATGCTCAAATTCCCTAGCTCTATCCTCTCTTTACTTAAAAAAACTTCACTCTGGAGACCCCTTTCCTAAGTTGTAACACATGTATTCTTCTATACTCTATCCTGTTTCGTGGTGATAGTGCCTATATAACCATAACTCATTAAAGCAACAGTCCTACTATTACAAATAAAGCTGTCATGTTTCTTTTCTATCCTGTGGGGAAAAAAATTAGGCCTAATTTTGAAGTTAAAATGTGTGTCTTAACACCTCAATGTCTTCATTCAGATTGTGCTTCCAAAATATCCTAAACAAATCTGATTGATGTCAGTCTTGGTCCTGCTTTCTCACTGCCTTCAGTGCCCTTTTGCTGTCTGCTTTGAATGCGCTCTTGCTTGGTTCTTCCTTAAGGTATTTCAAGTTTTTTTCTTTTTGCCATTCTGAGTTGGGAAAAAAGCATAATAAGACGAAAGAACTGCAAAGATTTCCACTAACTCCATATACAGAAGCAGCCCAGCAAACAGTCCAGTGGAAGATAAAGTTGTTGCAGTGCAGAAAAAAATGGTGGGGAAAAAGTCTGATTCTGTGTTATAATACTGAATTGAGTCCTACACATGAACAATTATAACTTAAAATTTCTCATAGCACAAATGAGGGTGCAGAATTTATTGTAGCATTTATAATTATTAAGATAATAAAAGAGACGAGATATTTCCACAATATTTTTATAAGAAATATTTCAAAGATTTTTTTTGCAGGTGATACGCACTTTCATTCTTCAGTATGCATGTCAGCTTCTTAATGATTTGGACTTGGAAGAACATCTTATTTCCTAGCTTCTGATCACAGGAGTACTTATCATTGTTCAATTTCTGTATTTCCTGCTCCTTCTGAAGCAGTGAGCAATGACCTTTGACAGAGTTCTGATCTAATTGGAATTGCCATACGGTCCATTACAGCTACCTCTGTTTCCTCATCCTCTTCTCCCAGTTCCCAATGCAGGTTTCTTAGGTAGTGAGAAATAACCAAATACAACTGCTAAAATATTAAAAGGCAGAGAAAAGCCCTTTATCTTTCTGCTGGGTAAAGAAATGGCTGGATGACCAGGCCCAAAGAGCTGTGGTGAATGGAGTCAAATCCAGTTAGCAGCTGGTCATGAGTAGTGTTCCCCAGGGATCAGTATTGGAGACAGATCTGTTTAATATCTTTTTCGATTGTCTGGATGAGGGGATCAAGTGT